>JZKD02S0693152.1:116622-127123 GCA_000966675.3 Picea glauca
AGCCTTAGAACACAAATGATTGCTAAGGTTGAAAGAATGAATATGAGACAAGAAAACCCTGAGGAAGGTCAAGAAACTGAGACCATGGTAGATCCCCAAAAAGAATCAAAGATTGTACTATTGCAAATGAAAGAAACCTTGAATGATCACAGAGATATCAACTTATCAGAGATCTTCAAAGAAAAAGAATGCATAGAAACAAGAATAGGAGACTTCAACATTGATTATGTTCTGGATGAGGAAACACAGGTGAATATCATGACAGAAAGAACTTGGGAAATTTTAAGAAAGCCTACTATGATTCCTTCATTGGGAGGAATAGGATTATTTAGAGGAAAGTTGATAAACCTATGTGGAAGACTTACACATATATCTATGAGTGCTCATGAAACTTCGACAAAAGAAGATTTTGAGGTTTTTAAATTTATTGAGAACAACACCCCATTTGCTATGTTACTAGGAAAATCTTGGATTGAAAAGGATCAAGCCAGAAAAAAAGAAGAGGAAGTATTAGAGCAGAAGAAGCAAGAATTAAAATATTTCATGACTAGGAGGATCACACAATTGATTGAAGAACAGGAAAAGAGGTCGAAGTTATTTAGAATCAAAAACTTGGATGTCGAAGTTGAAAGGACACACGAGGACTTGAGGCACCTATCTGTACAGGAGAGTAGAGCACCTACACCAGACAAAGAAGAAGTATTTCCCTTGAACCCTAGTAAAGACCATCAACAACGTGAAGTTACTATGCCCAGAGAAGATCAGAATCAGAATGGAAAGAGGAATATCAAGACGAAGATCACCAGGAAGAAGGCTAGAAAGCTCAATAAGAAGAAAACAAAGATAGAAAAGTTACAAAAAGTTCTAGAAGGAACTGCGTAGAAGGAAGGATTCCAGAATCTAAACTTCGTGGGGATACCGGTACAACACAACATGGCACTTCACCATAGCAAAGTAATATGACCATTGGACACATTCTAACTATTAGCCCATTGACTCAAATGGTTAGAACAATAGTTATGACTAGAAATCTCGCCATCAAACTGTTGGGACCACACCATAATGGACATAACTGCATTGATGAAGGCTTCTCGCTCGTTGGAGAGATCTATTACATAGTTGTCTACTTATTCCATTGAGCCTTGCACCAAGAACACTTTTTCCACCCATTATTATATGAGCTCACAGATTAGTTGATTTCGCGTAGTGATCATCGAGCTATCACCATCCATCTCGTCGCATTGAGTAGTTGCTCTTCAACCCAATATATTCAACCAAGAGTGTGTATGTCCGAAGAACTTAGCGTTGTCAAAGAGTCTATGAAGGAGATGTTAGCGTCAGAAGTCACTCCTGGATTACTTGCAGGAGCAGAGCCTGACGCCCATCAGTTTTTATGTCACGGTTTGATAAATGGGTGATCAAATGGGTAGAGACTCGAGGAGATATCACTCTAACTCAGGGACTGGATCTAGTACGTAAAGAATAAAGGAGGTATAGAATCCTAACTTCAGCCAGTGAGTTGATTAAAAGATGAGCAGGTGGAAGACTTAGTAAGAAAGGTGAACAAGCAGCTCTGGGCAACAGGCTTACAGTGGTTTGTAGGGGAAAAACTCTGAATGAAAGATCCTCCTGGTTCAGGGCTTCAAGAAACTGAATAGAAGACTTGACTGGATCCTCCAATTCCAAGTCATTCAGCGTTAAGGAAATCACAGGAACCGATTAGAGACTCTGTAACTATTACAGTGATCCATTACAACATCATCCTATAACAGCTACAACTCGACTGGATCCTCCAATTCCGAGCTGCTCTAACACAGTATAAAAAAGATGTCAATAAACTAGCATTCATAAGGCAAGAAGTCTCAAGAGTTCATACATAACCAGAGATAACAGTGCTTCATTAAAGCTTTACAACCGGGAGCTCTGCTCAACCATCGATCCTTTACAAAATGGCGAAAATGCCTACATATACTTGGAACTGACTCAGGCATTGAAGGCGCAATCATATCATGAATTCAATGCTTGATGTTGAGGAGCTTCTCTATCAGGATGGGCTGTCAGTCTGCCTCAATCAAATCTGTCCTCTACTCCCCTGTCATACACCTCTTTAATTCAGCATGGCTCGTGCCAGGGGGTAGCTGAGCCCTTTGAATATTGAACTGGTGTGTGCAGGTTCCTCTGGTGAGTTGGAGACTCGGCGTGGCTTTCCTGAAGAGAATCGGTACAAGGGATCCTCCTGGGTAAATTTCAACCAGGACCTCCATTCTCTGCAATAAATGGGTGACGTGAGGCTTCACCCACCCTCTTTCTCCTTTTCTGCTGAGCCGAAGCGGCTCTTTGGATCCCCGAGTGGAATCCCTGATGAAAACCCGACCCAGTCCACAGGTCTCTTCTTCTTTCCTCACGGTCTCCTAAACTTCACCGTGACCTTTTCTCGACTCTGTATCGGGTTTCAGGGTTTCACGTTCCCCATTGTCAAGAGTTCTTGACCCTTTGAACTCCCGAGCACCGATTCTTCGATGAGCGCGTGTATGGGTTATCCCTCTTGGCTATACTATGGTCCATACGACCACCTCTTATATGACCTGAGCCAAACCTCTGTTAGGGTTTTGGCATTTTCGATGTCTCGATACACAAGTCCTCGGGACTTGCAATTCTTCAATTGCTGATGCACCTTCTATGCTAGCCCTCCGACTAGGCCCTGGTCCAAGTGAGCTCTACCAAATGCCCTCAACCATACTCTCCATCAAGGTTTTGCAGTTTGCAATGTCAACGAGCACGCATCCTCCGAACTCGTGATTCCCCAAAACCCGATGGCTCATGGCCGTTGACCTGTCAACGGTCTGTTCCCCGTCGCGAAAGCCTGCCACCTATCCTCCATGATTGACAACTGTTCCCCGCCAATCAAGAAATTGTGTATCGCGATTCTGCAATGCACAAAACTCTCGCTCCCGAGATCTCCGATGTCCAGATTCCCGATGAAGCCCTCCTGTGGAGATTTCGCCGATGGCGCTAAATGACATCGCTAATAGGTACACAGGACCCTCCTGAGAAGACTGCTAGTCAGACCTTCCATTCCTTGTAATTAATGATTGATGCGAGGCCTCAACCACCCTCTCTTTTCTTCATTCATTCATGGCAGCTACTAGGATTTAGCCCACATCGAATCGGTACCTGGGACATCACCATCCCTTCCTGCTCTTAGGATCACTTTAAATCCCCTCTTCTGAGCCGAAGCAGCTCTTTAGATTCCTTTCAGGAATCACTATGCAAACCCAATCCAAAGGTTCTTCTGACTTTCCTCTCAGCCTCTGCACCTAGCCGTGGTGATCCCTGACTCTATATCGGGGTTTCAGACTTTCCACTGCCACCAACCATTGTCCTCGTGAATCCCCGATCCCCAATTCTCTGATGAGCGCTTCCACGTACTGGCCCTCCCGGCTCAGCTCCCGCTCATATGACCAATCCCTGTGACCGCGACCTTATTCCACTACTATCGGGGTTTCGATGTTTGCAATGTCAATGCGCACCTGTCCTTAGGAATCCCGATCCTTCGATCCCTGATGCGCTTCGGTCTTAGCCCTTTGGCTGTGCCTGGTCCATGTGACCGCCTCCCTATAAGACCGTAGCCTTATACTCTGTTGTCGGGGTTTCAGACTTTTTGATGTCGAAATGTGCAAGTCCTCAGGACTCGCGATATACTGATCCCCGATGCGCTCCTTTGTGCATTTTCCCCTGTAGGCTATAACTCTTGGTCAATGTGACCATCACTCCATGTGACCGTAGTCCAACTCCCCATCGGAGTTTTGGGATTTGCAATTTCAAAATGCACGAACTCCTTGTGCACAGGATCTTCGATATCCCGATTCCCGATATGCCGATGAAGCCCTTCTGTGGAGCTTTCGCCAATGGTGCTATATGATATCGCTAATAGGAGATACTCATAGAACTCATGAATGAAAAGGTAATGTCTGTGGGCATACAAGCTTCATTGACGAGAGGAGTGCAAGCCTCCCTGTCAACTACTCCCAGATCCAGACCATCCCGAGCTGCGACTGAGAAAAGAACCAAGCATAGAGATGACTTGGTGAATGCAAAGTTATTATCATCCATCCTACCTAAGTACATCCCACCCTTGGCTGGTGTAGTGAGTCATGATAGTGTCCCGAGGGACTTCGAATACACTGTCATCAATACGTACCTCCTGAAGGGGATACATGCAGTCATACCACAACTAGAGAGGATTCCAACCTTGAAGATTAGCCACTACAACTTGGGATACCATAAGACCTATGGCATGCTCGAACCTCACAAATATCTAACCAAGACGAAGGGAAAGAAGACGAATATCATCCCTCAGTCGTGGACCATGAACCTCGCGAAGTCCACCCTTTTGAATGTAATGAAGATTCCACATTTTGGAAGGCACTAGGAGGTTAACGCCTGCGTTAAGATCCTGCTGTCATGATTCCACGGTGGCTATATGTGGTTGGAAATACGTATCACTGTCTATCTAGCATTGATCCATAGGATCACTAGACTAAGCATGCAGGGACCAGACCCACAAGATTTCTACCCAGGAAAAGCTACAGACCCTGCATTAGCACAGATGATTAAAGAAAAATATGATGATGTTGAGAAGGGGACGCGAGGCTACAAGGTATCCTCCATCCAGAATGGTGTAGTGCACCTAGCATGCCAATTAATTGGAGGAAAGATAGTAAGAAAGAATAGACCCACGTAGGTTACAGGGTTTGTCGTTGACCTCGTTTGGAAATGAATGGAAGGCCTATAGATGAACTGGGCGAAGTACCTAGTTAGCCAACTTGAACTGGATTACTGCGAAGCTTAGGATAAGGGATATGAGATTCACTTTAGTTGGATCCTAATCCACATCGCATTTACTACTTGGGAGATGCTGGAAGGTGTGACCTTCCCTAAGATCGAGACATTCAATCCGCTTGCTGCGAAGTTCACCATGCTCTGGTATTCAAGCGATATGGGAAAGCAATGGCAGTGAAACGTAGTATTTCATACCTACTACCTCTAGCTTAGGGGATCTATCGAGTCCTTCCCTCGTATGACGTCGAACACCCTGGATAGGTTCAGGCCTCTTATGAAGTTCCGCGTAGATAGGCATTTTATTTACATTACTTCACACGACGATGAAAGTAGAGAAGAACTTTAGTACTACTACAAGCTCACCATAGAGGACCTAGAAGAAATCATTAAAGACTGACCTGCAGAACTCCTTATCCCTACTGACCCTGTAGAGTTGTCTGATCTGGACCTCCTTGGAAACTTGGTGGTTACTCTCGAAGAGTATGATGCCCCAAGAAACATTAGGAAGAAGAAGAAGCAAGATGTACAGGAAGTACACAGCTCATCAGAAGAGACCACATCTGAATCACCTAGCAAAGGAGGTGATGATGAAGTGAACAGAGAGGAAAAAGAACAAGAAGAAGATAAGCAAGGTGAAGTAACACCACCAAAAAACCTCCCCGACGACACTGATCCATCCAAGAAAAGGAAGGTTTCCCCCATGAAACCTTCATTGTGGAAGAAGTACAAATCCAATAAGGAAAATATGCAGAATGTACTCACGGTCGATGACTTTGACTTCATTATTTCAGCTGTAAGAGTTGCCTTAGAAGATATTTTGCAAAGAAATGAAGAAAAACAAGAATCCATGTACGATAGAATTGAATCAGAACTAAGAGGTGTAAAACAAGCCCTTCATTTGAACCACGTAGTTTCCACTGTGCCCCCACCCTCAGAAGAACTAGAGTTGGGAGATGAGCCTGCTCAACTCCACAGATTAGTTGATGCAACTGAAGCCCACCTTAATTGAGAAAAAGTTGAGAAAGACCAGGCCATGGCAGGCTTGAAACAAGCACAAGAGGAAGTTATAGAGAAACCCAGGATTGCGCAATAGGAGAAGGATGCTCTTCGAGCGAAGTTAGAAGAAGAGAGAGCACAGATCCAACAAGAGAAAGAAAAGATGCTTGTGGAGTAGGTCAGAGTAAAAGAAGAAGTCAACAAAGCACTTCGCTCTGTGACGGGCTTGGAGCAGAAGGAGGAAGAACCAGTCGAACACCAAGTAGCACAGCTCACATAAACCATCCAGCAACTTCAACAAAGAATCACAGATCTGGAGCTAAGAACAATGCCTAGTACTCTGCAGGATGTGCGAGATCAACGAGAAGCAACTGCTCGAAGTGTAGTTGAAAGAATCAAGAACCTCGCCATGGAATGTAAACAACTAAGTGATTGTAGTGCCTAGACTTATGAGCGACTCACTGAGGATCCTAAATTGAAGGCATTGGAGTCACAGCTCCAGGAGGCAAAGCAATAAGCATAAATAGTATAGGCATAGTTGAAGCCCCCGCCATCGATTGAAAGGATGAAGCGATCCCAAGAACAACACAATGATCAACAATAGGTCCACACCATTTAGAGCAGAGTCATTGAAGTGAATCAGAGGCTTCAACCAATCCAGGATGAGGCTTGCCAACTATTCACAGAGATCGAAGGCCGAGGAGAAAAATTGGAGCAAGTCGTCACTGCAGCTGAAAAACGCTTAGAGGGATCTATCAATGAAGCAGTAATCTAAGAGTTTGTTGAGAAGAAGGCCATGGCACAACAACAGGTCGAAACAACTTGAGGATTTTGAGGCAAAATTACCCAGAGCAGAGTGAATCAGGACAATTCACAGGTGAGTGTTGAGGGTCAGTTGGCCCTTGACCAAGTTTTGAGGATCCTTGGTCATGTTTGACCTATTTTTGGGACTTCGACAGGCTATCGAAGGCAGAGCATAAATCGAAGTGGATATCATGGGATCTTGACCCCATTTTAGGGACTTTTTGTTTTTTGGGCTTATGTAATGGGTATGGGGATGTCGGCCCATTGGTTTACCCATTCTTTAGGCCTATTTTGTAATGGATAAATAGAATTCTAGGAAATGTAAGATGTGGTGACTAGTCAGTGGCAAGTTGTGCTAAGTGAAAATGATTGTAAGAGGCTTGGTGCATATTGTATGTTGAGACTTTTAGAGCTAGGTGCAAGTCATCTGTAGTGCTTTGTGCACATACTGTGGAAGGCTTTGTTCCTAGATCTACTCAAGGAAGGAGGATCTAGTGAGGTGCACAGATCTCATGTCCTCTGCGGAGTTGATTTTGAGGCTTTGTGCATGTAGCTGATTGACCGGAGATAATAAAGAAGACGAAGAGTTGGTGAACATAGCCCTAGGGAGGGGGTGAACCACGCATATCCTATGTTGTGAATGCTTTGTGCTTCTTGGTTGTTCTTTTGCTTATGTGATTAAATGCTTAGTGAGATGTTAGATGATATGTGAGTCTGATATGATAGATTAGTGTTGAATAATGTGAATGAATGCTAGATCTGATCTATGTTGGTATGCTTAGTGCTTGAGTCTATTGAATCTATGTGAATACTGCATTGATCTGTTATTATGATTTAGTTGCGCTGTAATCTAAGATTGAATATTGATGAATCATAATTGATAAGTGATCTGTTAAGGTGTTACAATCACATATCTGTGTCCCAGCTAAGGTTGCAAACATCTAAGTCCTACAACCACTCCTCCCTCTACCTCGGGTGAGACTTCATCTGCTTCGCAGGTGTTTCCGAAAGGGCCAGTAGTTAGGGTTTTGTTGGTGCGTTGTTGTAGCGTTGAACCCCGGGTCTGCCCTTGTGCCAACACCCTTTTTATTTAAGTTTACCCCTTTTTAACTTAGTTTATAATTAACAATTTTAGACAAACAACCATTTACCCCCTTTTAATAATTAAACTTTCATTAAATTTTTTAATTTAATTCATAAATCTTGAATTTTATTTACCTCTTCTTATTATATGTTTAATCAGTTTTTTTTTCTTGTTCAAAGGTTCTACTTAGACCTAGGTTTTAAATTCACTATACTTGGTGACACTTCTTAAGGGAAATTTTTTTATTAAACTTTACTCATCACATCATTCATTTTAAGGCCGAACAGGTCATAAGGAGGCATAATTTTCTAGGCACTAGGTTTATTAACTTACCATAGTTAAAATTGCAATGTGCCCTTTAGGACGCACTACATGCTCCAAGGGTGCCACTCGCCTCTTTCCATTTTATTTGCGTGACATATCCTTCAAGATGCACTACATGCTCCAAGGGTGCCACTTTCCTCTTGAATGAATTTGGTAGACGTCAAGCCCCTAGAGTCAATACTCTATCAGGTGATCTTGTGGGAGACTAAGGGCCTCTAAGGATTAAGGACCCTTCCTTATTGCACGCCCCTTAGAATCATCATGAGCGATTGTCACAGTCTGTCCTCATGACATCGTGGGTCTTCTTGAACTAGGTAATCGTTAACCTACAGTTCGAGCCATGATGGGAGTGATAGTAGTTTGTGGCAGGGATGCTACCACACCTCTCCCTCAATGTCTCTGGTTGTCGTGCGTGGCCCCTTTACTCCAAATGTGAGTCTGGTCAGCAAGTTATCGTCAGCCTGCATCCATCAATGAAATATGTCAGCGATAACAATCCACATCATAATATCTAATCATATGTACATATGTCACATCAACAACATTCAAACCCTAATAGTCCACTCCCTGACTCGATCCAGAGTCCATGGAGTTTCATCGATGCCTTGAAATATTCTAACGTCTAGAGTCCTACACACTCAGGAGAACTCAGTCAATACCACCTGTCAATGTAAATAAAAAAAAAATAACATATCATCAAATCTAGGATATCTCATAATCATAATCAAAACAACCAATAGTATAATGGCCCGAATCACTTGCATGCAAGTGTCCTCAAAGAATAAGTCTACTTAGTGCACGCAAGAGTGGGATGTTACAAACCAGTACGCATCTAGTAAAGGTTCAATGGATATACTATGATCCTGAAGATGCTACATGGGAGCACAATGAAAACATGTTGGAAGAATACCCACAAATTTTTAACAATTTTGAAGAAAGCATAATATAAGAATGCAAGACTCCATTTCTAGCAACTAGAGTTCCAAAACCATGTCAAAAAGCCCTAGCCAACCTATGTGTTGAGGAAAAGATATGAAATGATCTTACTCAAGCATTTTCAGATTCTTCTTAGCTAAATAAATATAGATGGGAATGTCGCCCTAGGTTTATAGCCATCAAAAATAAAATCCTAACTCACAAGAATTAATTACAAGTGCTTACGCTAGTCTTTTTCACAAATAAAAGCTTGCTAGAAAATTCATTTAAATATGATTTTCTAAATATAATAGTTGTTGAAAACAAGTGTAGAGACAGAAGTAAGACACCAATATGATAATCAAGACAAATGAGACATAAAGAAATCCTTTATTTCATTCCAATTCACCAAAGAGTCATTTTCTTTACAAAATATCATAGAGAAATTTCAGACCAAAGTCAAACTTAGACATCCCCGATGGAACATACAAAAGGACATCTGACAGAAAACCAAAACTGAACTCTAAAAGCTGGATTCACTTGCCACAGATTGATGCCCACTCGAATCTACACAATAACCTTTGTCAGTCATGAAAACTAATTCACAAACAGACAAGTCTACATAGACTATCAAAGATAGATCAACACCTCTAAAAAACAAGTGTCTGAATGATGTAATTCAACCCTGAATATTGTTGTCTACAATAAGACCCAACTATCATAAAATATAATTAGGCTTGTGATAAATTAAGGAATGAATGAAAACTGAACTATCTCAACATAAAATCAAAGAACAAACCTTAGTATGCTTCTCCTTCTATCCCCCCTTTGTTCCTCCCTTTCCTTTTTCCTTTAAGAAAATTAGAATTGGTTGAAGTAGTTGAACCACCTCATTAGTTAAGTTAACTAAAACTCAACCACTTCTTAGTTAAGGGGGGAAGAGTAATAAATCATAATAAGGGTTTTAAATAAATAATAACTAGTAGGTGGGACCCCTTGTGACTCCCTTTAGTTCTCAAGAATCATAACATGACTAGTCAATTAAACAAAACACCCCTCCTTGTGAATCCCATCATCACATCCATATTTGATAATTTATCTCAATAATATTTGCAACTATTTCCAAAATATATTACCAACATATCCAAAAACAAGTTATACGAAAATCTGAAGTCATTTGTCATCAACAAATAAAAACTTAAAATCCATATTTTCCAGTTTGTGAGACAATATTTTCCTTGTTGATACTATCATCTTTTAGTCCTTCTAAACCTGCCTTAGGCTATGTGGAATATTTAAGCCTCATCTCACTGATTAGATGAGAGAAATCGTCCTTCCAATGCATGTGGGAGGACAAAGATTTATTAGAATTATTTGAAGATGCGGAAGGGGAAGTGTTGATACTGAGAGGGGGGTGAATCAGTATCAAGTAAAATTTAAAAACCTTTTTCAACTTATACTTAAACCATTCAATTATATCCAATGAGCAATGAGCAATAGTATAAGAGTTACACCAATACACCACAATACACCATG
>JZKD02S0693152.1:147402-166755 GCA_000966675.3 Picea glauca
CTTGTAGGTTGGAGGATCATATCTGGGTCTTATTTGATGTTTTACTATTGTTAGCTTATAGTTAATAGGATTTAGCAATACTTTGTAGGCGAAATCCTTGTTGCAATTTTAATCGTCAACAAACTGGAAAATCCACATGGAAATTTGTTTTCAACGGATTTAGAACTCAGAACTCATGGTTTCTCATAACATAATAGTAAATTTAGAAGATATAACCAGAATAATTATGCAACAGGGGGAAGTGAGTGGATTTAATGGGAAAATGAGCAGGAATTTGGGAATAACTCATGAAAAATGTTAAGTATGAGGGGGTTTATCCCTGTATGCATAATCATTCAACAAGAATCGACTCTTTCTCCAAGGATAAAAACTAATGGACCTGCTCTTCTATTTTTCAAATGGATGAAGAAATGGAAAGAACAAGTGGGAGATAACCAATCTCTTTATAAGGAAGCAGTGAAAACAAATAACAAATCCAAGTATGTCTTTAGGGGAAACATCGTAACAGTTGTGTAAGCTTGATTGTTATTGAATAACAATATCTTGTAGGAGTGTCACTATGGAAGAACTAATCCAACATCTTATTCTCGACCAAAATCAATTAAAAAGATGGAAATGCAATAAAAATCTGAACAGAATAAAATTGCAGAAAAATAAAATAGCAGAAATGTAAAAGTAGTAGGAGATGCTTAAAACAAAAAACATAAATCAACTGTTGTAAACAGAAAAGAAAAAAATGAAAATTGAAAGCAGAACTAGAATACTAAAATAAAGAAAATCCAAAGAGCGTTAGAGCTTTTCAGGTTGGTTCCACATAATGCTTCAAGTGAGAACCATTAGCACTGTAGGAAAACAACCGCTCTTGTAAATCCTTTAGAATGTATGAATTGGTACCTAAGACGAAAGCGATCTTGAAAGGACCTAGCCATAATTTTTGAAATTTTGAATGTCTCCCTTATCAGCGTGAGCTGAATCCCATAGAAAAACTTTTTCATTGACCTTAAACTTGACAGTCTTGACACTCTTGTTGAAATACTTCTTAACAATTTGTTGTCTCCTTTTAATGTTATCCAAATCAAACACCCTTTTCTCTTCCAAAGCTAGTAGCGTGTTTATCCTTTGTGAAACATATGAAGAATTTAATTCTTCTATCTATAGAATTAACCTTAAGGAAGAAAGTTCCAACTCAATTGGCAGGAGGGCTTCTTGACCATAAACAAGCTGGAAGGGAGTGCAACCAATGCTTACCTTGGCAATAGTTTGATCTTCCCAAAGGGCGTAAGTGAGGAGAGTGTTCCACTAACGAGGCTTGTCTTCGATGAGCCTTTTGATGATTATTACCAGATTTTTGTTGGTAGATTCAGCCTGCCCATTTCCTTGGGGATAATAATCTGATGAGGTGAAATGTTTAACCTCCAATTTATGTAAAAATTGAGTCATCTTAGCAGAAATGAAAGCGGGACCATTGTCTGTAATAATTTCCAATGGAAGACCAAATTTGGAAAAAATGTTACTTTCAAGGAAATAAATTACTTGATTATCTGTGGAATGCTTAAGTGGGACAACTTCAGCCCATTTTGTAAAATAGTCTATGGCTGTAAAAAAAAACTTGTCCAACCGAAGAAGGAGGATTAATAGGACCAATAAAATCGAATCCCCACTTTGAAAAAGGAAAGTCCAGTAGGACAGGTTGTAATTGCATGGCTGAAAGACATTCTTTCCCAACAATTTTTTGTCACTTGTCACAAGATCTCGAAAAAACATAAGAGTCACGAAAGATTGAAGGCCAATAGTATCCTTTTCTAATAATATTGAAAGAAGTGGTTTTTGCAGAAAAACGACCTCCTACATGAATGACAGAACTTGAAGAACCATGAGCTTCTTACAACAGTTTATGTGCGTATTCATTGTTTACACAACAAAGAAACACACCATCAATAGATATTTGAAATAAGAAGTCTCTTATAATGACGTATATTGCAGATTCAAGATGTAGTCTTCTCCTTTGATGAGTGTCTAAGTTGTTTGTACATCTTCGGTTCTGTAAGTAATAAACCAAATTCTTGTACCAGGGATGTTCAGACACAAGGATGATCTGATCATCAATGTAAAAGAGAGATGAAAGGGAACTATCTTCTTCATCAATTCCTTCACCATTCTCATCATGATGAGCTAAGTTAAGGGCTAGGTCACATCCCTTGATAGCTGTAGAAGTCACTATATTCAAATCATGCTCCTGGATCTTGGAGAGCCAATGTGCAAGCTTCCCTAAAACATAAGTCTGTGAGAGAAAGAACTTGACAGCAGGTAAAGGGACCTTTACCAACATATGATTACCTAAGATGAAGTGGTGAAATGTTTCAACAACTTTAACAAGAGCAAAAGCATGTCTCTCAATAAAATAATATTTAAATTCATCATCAGACAAACTTTGAATCATGTAAGCCAGTGGTTTTTTATTTCCTTGGTCATCATTTTGCATAAGAACAAAAAAAACTGCCTCCTCAGTGGCATTAGTATATATCATGAATTCCTTCTCAAAATATGGCTTCACCAAAACCAGTGAGGAACTGATCGCTTTCTTGATCCCTTCAAAATAATTTTTGACATCATCTGTCCAAGAAAAAGAATGATCTTGATTAAGTAGATTATGAATTAGCTTGAACAACACAACAAAGTTTGGAACAAACCTATGGACAAAGTTAATAACCCCCATAAAATCTTGAACCTCCTTTTTGGAAGTGGGAGTAGGAAGATTAAGGATAGCAACAATCCTTTCAGGATCAATGCTTATTCCTGAATTAGAGATGATGTGTCCAAGGAGCTTTCCTTTGGTAACGCCAAAAATGAACTTGGAAGGATTTAGAGAAATTCCAAATTTACTACATCGCATGAGAACTTTTCTCAGATGACCAAAATGATCTGATCGGATTCTAGAGTATACCATTAAGTCATCAAGGTAGATCTGAATGATCTTACCGATCAAATTGTTGAAAGTTATTTGCATAGCTCTTTGAAAGGTGGCACCTAGATTAGATAAGCCAAAAGGCATACATTCATAAGAAAAAGTACCCCAACGAATACTAAAGGTGGTTTTATATTTTTCTACCCTTTTTACTTTGATTTGGTTGTAACCAGAAAAAACATCAAGTAAGGACATCATTTGTGACCCTGAAACTTGCTGCAAAATCATTTTCATGTTAGGGAGAGGGAAGGTATATTTTATACTAGCTCGATTTAATGTGCGAAAATCAATGCATAATCTAATCTGACCAATTGTTTTCCAAAAAGGAACCAAATTTAAAACCCATTCAGAATACTTGACCATAAAGATGATCCCAATCGTTAAGATTTTTTCCAACTCCTTTCAAATAGTTGCTTCTAGCACAAGGTTGATAGGTATTTGTTTTTTCCCAACTGGTTTTACACCTTCCTTAATGGGCATGGCATCATGTATAAGACCATCATCAAAACCACAAAGATCCTCATAAGGCCAAGCAAAACCATCTTGAAATTCACCAAGCATCTTGGAAAACTTCACTTTCTCTTCATCTGAACATTTGGCACCTATTTTAACATTCTTTGGAGTCTCGGGTGTCCCAATGTTCAAGGAGATGGTTTCACCCACCTTCCTTTTCGACTCCTCTTCTTTCTGTTTTTCCTTGTTTCCTACATCACTCGAAGAAAATGAAATCTCTAGTGGAGTCAA
Source organism: Picea glauca (assembly GCA_000966675.3). Classification (NCBI taxonomy): domain Eukaryota; kingdom Viridiplantae; phylum Streptophyta; class Pinopsida; order Pinales; family Pinaceae; genus Picea; species Picea glauca. Next base: position 151,112 of record JZKD02S0693152.1, read on the forward strand.
GCCTTTAAGAATCTTGTTATATTCTATGGATATAATCTCCTTAGGCTTAAAAGGTTCATTTTGAATAAAATCACAAATGATCTCATTGTTAGGGAAGACCTGCTAAGATTCTGTATTGTCAGGGATATGTGGATGATACAGAGATTGGAAAGTACAATCAGGTTTGTGTGGCAGAAGTTTCCGATTAGGAGAGGCTGCAAAAACAGTTAACCAATCATCCATCGAGTTTAACTCCCTCTTAACATGAGTGATGTTGAAAGATAAAAGGTTCGAGATAAGTGCCCAAACAGTTTGGGCGTATTGTTTCATTAACTTGTTGCTAGGAGAGTAAATTTTACGTACAAGATTCACAACAAGTTAGGAATCGCCAAAAGATGAAAGGTGACCAAAGCCAAGATTATAGGCATTCTCAATGCCTAATAATAAAGCTTCGAATTATGTGACATTGTTAGTGCAAGTGAACTCCAACCTGTAAGAAAAGTTATGGATTTTTCCTACAAAAGAAATCAAGATACTGCCAGATCCGTTACCTTCGTTAGAGCATGAACCATCAAAGTGCATGTGCCACATATCATCATCTAAATTGATTTGTTCCATGGGAATGTTATCTTCCTCAGCAAATATGGAATATACTCCTAGGTCCTCTTCGATATAGTTTATGTTAGGTTGTGGGACACTCTCTATGTAAGGTGATATCCTTCCTTCTCTAAGGACTATAATGTTTTTGTTTCGTTCTGAGGAACAGATAAATGTGTTGCATCGGGTGAGAAGTATCCATCTATTAAGACTTTCCAATCCCTTCCTAAGATGATTGAGTAATTGTTTACCGACATATCAATTACCTGAATGTTGAGGGTTGTCATTATTTTAGGATGAGCGCACAAAACTAAGGTTACATATTTAATCTCACCTATGGTCTTTTGTTGTAGACTATTATAGGAGAGCATGCTTATGGAGTTTTTATTTGTACATGACAAGCCTAGCTCTTCCATAATAATCATCGACATCACACTTGGGCCTGAACCCCCATCAATAAGGCAACAATGGGAGATCTTATCCATAATATTCACATAAATATAAAAAAGGGGGATTTTTTACAGGGCATCTAAATTTATGTACACCTACTTTATTTACAGATGAATCCTCTTCATTTACCTCTTCAAAAATATTGGCTACAACATAAGCTTTTCCTTCCATGAATTGTTTCAGATGCATCTGTTGTTCAGGGATGAGAACCATGTCCAAAAAGGTTGCATCTTCTTTGATGTTGGCCAACTAGTTCAAGATATTGTATTTGGAACAGGGGAGAGGAGAAGTTGTTCCTTGACTGTCAGGAACTTTAGGAACCTGAACAGTAGCAGCAGGTGAGGATGAGCTTGGGCTAGATGAATTGCGGGGAGGGTCAAATTTTCCCTTGGGAGCATAAGATTTGTTCCTAGTATTGATGACCATGACATTTTCAAAATCTAGGAAAACGACAGTAGCTTCTGGTATTTTACCAAAGATATCAACTCTGGCACTCTTCCTTACCTCACATGTGGTTTCCTCATGGTGTTCCTCATAGAAGTTACACTAGCCTCGAGGCAAGCTGGATTTTGGCTGAAAATCATTTTCAATTGAATTTCTAAATGGGGGTGCAGAAGAGGATGAAGCTCGAGGGGTGAGAGATGAGGCAGTCCCCCTTCGCTCAAATGCTATCATACGATTGTTCATATATTGGAATAGTTGTAAGAGGGTGGACATGTATGTTTGTCTAACTAATTCTCCTTGGGGAAGACCAGTTCTTTCAAGTTGTTCTTCATACTCTGAACAAGTATGAAGAGAGGAATCGAGATTATCAATGGTTTTTTCCTCAATCTTATGATGGTAGGTGGAAGGAAATGCATTGTAGTAATGCATGAAAGTGGCTTGGTTATGAGGGTGGATGAGTTCATGGATTTGATTGTATAACTTGGTGAAACACAAGTTAAAAGACTTGATGGTATCACCATCCTTATAGGTGACGTTATTGTATTCCCTTAAATTCTCAGATGTGCTTTTAGATTGCCCATAAGTGGATCATAACTAATAGATTAACTCCTCCTAATTAGACAAAATCTTAGGAGGAAGGTAAAATAAGTCATTCGTAGCCTTTCCTTCCAAGGAATTGATGAATACGCACATACAAGTATCATTATCATTGGCCCCTATGTTATGACAAGCATTAGAAAATGCCACTAGGTGTTCGTTTGTAGTGACAATGTTATTTCCTGAGAACTTAGGAAGTGGACGAGTAGCAGGTGCTAAGTTAAGAGGAGGCGACACATTCCATGGTGTGGTTGTGGCGTCTTCTTCAAACTGAAAAAGACCATACTTTTTAATGACTTTGGTAGGATTTGTGGTAGATTGAACAGGGATATGGTGGATATATAAGCTACCAATCAATGACGAAGATGAAGCCTAAGAGGATGGAGCACTTCCCATACCACCAGATCCACCACTAGATGTCATCTTATGGATGATAGATGAGGGAAAGAAATATGAACTGGATGAATCAGACAAAGTTCTCCTTAGAGAACTTTGTTAGGCAGATAACACAACGTTCCTTCTTCCTATTTGAATAATAGGATTGATTTATGATGATAAGTCTCTTCTTCTTCTAGAAGCATGAGAGTCTAAGGACATGAAAGAAAGGCCAAGATTGAAGAAACAAGAAATCTACTGTTGATTTCTAGGTTGTCTATGTCTAGCTTCCCAACGTTCTTGTGCACTAATATCTCATTCAATTGTTGCCCAAGAATGGTTAGGCTCAACATGGGTATTGGCAGTGTATAAAATGGTATTAAAGAAGTTCAAAGCAATGCTGGTCTGATCTTGAAGACCGGGCTCAATATTGGGCTTCCTTGCAACAGGCACAGTCATTAAGAAATAAAACAGTTAAAGAATCAATATCAGAAAAATAGATGTATCGATGAAAATTGAGTATAAAAATTAACCAGAGAGATATTGAAGATATTCCCAGTATGGTCGCCAAACAAATGTTGAGGAAAATATATGAAATTATCTTACTCAAGCATTTTTAGATTCTTCTTGGCTAAATAAAAATAGATAGGAATGCCACCCTAGTTTTATAGCCATCAAACATAAAATTTTAACTCACAAGTATTAATTACAAGTGTTTAGGCTAGTCTTTTTCACAAATAAAAGCTTGTTGGAAAATTCATTTAAATATAATTTTCTAAATATAATAGTTGCTGAAAACAAGTGTAGAGACAGAAGTAAGACACCAAGATGATAATCAAGACAGATGAGACATAAAGCAATGCTTTATTTCATTCCAATTCACCAAAGAGTCATTTTATTTACAAAATCTCATACATATATTTCGGACCAAAGTCAAACTTAGACATCCCCGATGGAACATACAAAAGGACCTCTGATAGAAAACCAAAACTGAACTCTAAAAGTTGGATCATCTTTCCATAGATTGTTTCCCACTCGACTCTACACAATAGCCTTTGTCAATCATGAAAACTAATTCACAAATAAACAAGTCTACACAAACTATCAAAGATAGATCAACACCTCTGAAAAACAAGTGTCTGAATGATGTAATTCAGCCTTGAATCTTGTTGTCTATAATAATACCCTCCTATCATAAAAAGGAATTAGGCTTGTGATCAATTAAGGAATGAATGAAAATTTAACTATCTCAACATAAAATCAAAGAGAAAACCTTAGTATGCTTCTCCTTCTATCCCCCCTTTGTTCCTCCCTTTCCTTTTTCCTTTAAGAAAATTAGAATTGGTTGAAGTTGTTGAACCACCTCATTAGTTAAGTTAATTAAAACTCAACCACTTTTTATTTAAGGGGGGAAGAGTAATAAATCATAATAAGGGTTTTAAATAAATAATAACTAGTAGGTGGGACCCCTTGTGACTCACTTTAGTTCTCAACAATCATAACATGACTAGTCAATTAAAAAAAACACCCCTCCTTGTGACTCCCATCATCACATCCATATTTAACAATTTATCTCAATAATATTTGAAACTATTTCCAAAATATATTACCAACATATCCAAAAAAAAGCTATACAAAAATCTGAAGTCAAATTTCATCAACAAATAAAAACTTAAAATCCATATTTTCTAGTTTGTGGGGTAATCTTTCCTCTATTGATGCTATCATATTTTAGTCCTTATCTGCCTTAGGCTGTGTGGAATCTTTAGGCCTCATTTTGATGATCATATGAGAGAAATCATCCTTCCAATGCATGTGGGAGGACATAGATTTATCAGAATTATTTGAAGATGCGGAAGGGGCAGTAGCGGTTTTCTCTTTGACAAGGACATAGTAGGCCTCGATTTTCATCCTTTTATTTGAATATCTCATTCCTATATGCATAATTTATTAGCAAATAGTTCCTTTAACAACCATACATGACAACTCTTTAAAAATATGAAATAGATTTTGGCTCAACAACATATCAAACTCATGAAATCCAATGCATATAAATTGTTTAAATGTTGTCAATGAGCAGGGGGTGAAAAAAAGGTCATGGGATATGCGAGGGGATTGTATTTAGTGAAAAATGATAAATTGAAGGGGAAAAAAATAGAGTTATTGCTCAAAGACAAGAAGCAATCAACTGTAATGTAGACCAAAGAAAACATCATTGTGATCCAACCAAGAAAATGTAACTTCCAACTGCATCAATACAAAATTCTCCTTGACTGTAATCAATTTTAGAACAGGGAGTGAAAAATGAATGTAGGAAGGCGATGGGGTTGTAATTAGTGAAAAGAAAAATAATGGTGGGGAAAGAGAGCAGGTATTGTTCATAAAATTAATTAAGCAATCCATAAAACCATTTTGTAAAAGGAAATACACCAACCAAATGACCACTGTAACCCCAAAAAACAACTACTGTGTATAGTCCAAACAACTCTATGCCTTAACTTACTTCTTGTTTGTAATAAAATATTTAAAATAGTTCCATCAAACAAGACAGTATGCATTCCACAACAACCTGTAGGGGAGATATGTTCATTTCATTTATCCATTTAATATTTTAAGACAATTCCCAAATGCATAAACAATCACTTATTTCCACTCTGTTCAGCATCAAAATCAACCATTGCTCACGAATTATTTCAATCATCAAATACAATTCAAAGGTCGTGCTCAATTCTTTCTCTTAATAATTAAATTACAATGAGGTTATATTGTCACAACATCTGTGCCTACCACTATTAAAAAGCATGGTAGTCATTTAACATACATAGTGGACAATCAACACCATAATCCATATTTAAATTGCAAAGACCCTGACTTTCCATTTAAACACACAAACAACAATCACCACTTCAACTCACACTATGTTGTGGGATACAAAAAACCCTTCGACCCAACACAAGTGTATTTATGTGACTGTACAGGTCCAATTTTCTTTGGCTCTAAACATTCAAAATGTTGGGCTATCCATCCAATACAACGAGGCAGCAACAAAAAACCCGATTTTACAACACAAATCGATCAAAATGAAACAAAACCATATTTAAAAGCCCATGACCCTCTCTTATGGTGTGATCAAATAATCATAACATATACAGTGGATGAAAATGCCATAATCGTCATGATTGCAATAACCCATTTAGCAATTAAGAACACACAGTCACAGTAATCATTAACTCATGTTGTAGGAACGCTGCACATACCATGCATCATGCGCGGGGCATCATTGTGCATTAATCAACTAATGCCTAGTTAACATTTCAATAATACCAATGAAAAATACAGTGACTGTGTATCAACCCCATTCTTCAATCAATCAATTTCAATCTTGAGCTTATCAATTTGACTATCATAATAACCAAATACAATGATTATAACCAAAACCACTATAAGGATAATCAACAGAGATGAGTCGAAAATAGAACATTATTGACAATGCATCACCAACTCATAACCATCGACCATGTATCCAACATGACACAAAGGGTTTCCTTTATAAAAAACTAAGCTTTGAGTAATCAAGGATTGGCCCTATGGACCAACACAGGGAGAAATGGAATCGACTCCTGACATCAGGCGAAAACCTCTGAGACCCATGGTGCATGCACATGCTATACCACAAATGTCTTCGCAGACATGGTGACAATCCTCATGATAGAGGAGACTATGAACATAGGGGAAAGGCTCCATTTTTATTCTGTAATGACACCTAGAAAATGCAGGGTAGAACATTCATGGCCTTCCCAATCAACCCAAGAATGTTGAGACAGGACATGGCCAAGAAAAAATAGTCACATTAAGCAACCCCTTTGGAAAACAACCATCACAACCCCTTTCGCGACATTAGTAACATGAATTAATTAATACCCAAGTGAATAAAAGCACCAAGAAACAAGGCGTGTCAAAAACCCAATAAACCCCATAACGAAAAACGATCGAGTATGGTGATATGAATGTGTGGAGACAGTTTCCCAATCTAGACCAAATGAAACCCTCCACCAAACTAGCAAGGATGACAGAGAGACTTTATGGCTGCTAACACTAGAATGACCCAATACATTGTAACTTTAGACATTACTGCAATGAAAACCCACACCAATCATCCATAAAAATATCACCAAATTACACAGTTGCCAGACTTTAAAGAAAGCATGAACCTATACATACTGAGCCACTATCTATTTCATAACCATAGAAAATTCATGGATGGCCAAAAAGACATACCTGTAACCAAGAACACCTTAAAAACGTGAATTGGTTGAGCAGTTCTCCCTCTTCTTGAAAGTTGGAACCTAACCACATAAAACTTAGTTGAAACAATAGCTCGACTAGGGTGGCAACTAGTGGAAGGAGTAGGAGTGACATGCAATAAATGCACATCACCTCCATGCTCAAACTCATACAATTCCTTAGTACATGCCAACCACTAATCCATTAATTCGTCCAATTGAACCACGCATTGAAATCAACTTCCCTAAATTTCCAAGAGCGCCACCCACATATTACCATTTCCAACTATACAGTGATGTATAACAATTATATTTCCAGAGAACTCAATAAATCGCATAGCTATTATTTTTTAGCAAGGATTCACAATGATCGTTTTAATGCATATAGTGTAACATGTTAGTATAAACCATTTCCTTCCTTTTGAATTTTTTGTTTATATTGCTTTAATTCTTTTCAATTGCTCTTTATTTGTTGTTACTAACATGTGTCTTTTGTAGGTGTCAAAGTAACGAATCCAAGAACATATAGCAATGACAACAATAGATATCACAACCCTCGTGGCATTTGAGTCTAAAACAAGAGAACAAACATGTATTATCCCTCATCCATCTGTCATGTTTTGGCATCTTTCTAGGCAGAGTGTGCTTGTCATCGATGGCAAGAACAACAATGACATTGGCATGTTTACAGGAAGAGTGTGATTTTCATTGATGGCAAGATCAAAGCATGTATTGATGGAAAGATAGGAACAACATAAGCTCAGGTGAAGAGGAAAATAGTATGCAGAGATCAAAGCTCAAAAGAGATAGCGTTCTGAGATGTGCAGATGAGATCCCATACATCAAGGCTCGCAGAAGGATCAAAGGTTATGGCTTGCAGAAGGATCAAAGGTAAGTTCAGGTGAAGAAGAAAACAATGTGCAATCCAAGCTCATAGAGGAATAGTACAGAGCACAAGTGTGCACCAGGGCCGAGGTTAATTCCATTACCAACACTTAGGAGAGATAGCATTCTCAGAAATGAAGATGAGACCCAAATTCATCAGGACTTGCAGAACCTTTGACACTTAGAAATGATTCCAAGTCAGGAGGATGTGTAACCTCAGGAAGAGGAGAGATAGTGGTCGTTGGATCACCAATCCAAAATACTCGATGTCTGTTAGATCAGAGTCCAGTGACCAGAGGAAGCGCAGAGGAGAATTACAAATATGACCCATTGGATTGAGAGGACGTGTGGCGAGAGATCAACATTTCACTAACTCGCGAACTGGAAAAGTCAAAGTAAGAGTTGTAGGAACTCGTGATGTCCAATTTTGCGAGTTGATCTAGACCATTAGATCATGGAGAGTTGTGAGTTGTTGATTTGACACTTGCAAATATCGGGAAGGCAGGAGGCAAATACTTGAGGAGATGGGAGCCGCAAAAATCCTAGTCGTTCATATGGAAAGGACACATGGCAGTCGATAAAGAAGATTTGAAGAATCATGAAGTCTGATTCCACGATATTGATCACAACCATTGGATCGAGGAATGTTGAGGGTCCTTGATCTGGAACAAGTTTCGTAAAATCGGGAGTCGAAAGAAGGGAGGTGAGTAGTCCTCCAACTTCACAAAACATGAAGTCCCGATAAGATCTAGACCATTGGATCACAAAGGGTTGTGGGCCATTGATTTGGAGCAAGTTTTGGAAAACCGAGAGTCGGGATAAGGGAGGTGAGTAGTCCTCCAACTTTGTGAAATGCGAAGTCCCAATAAGATCTGGACCGTTGGATCACAGAGGGTTGTGGGCTGTTGATCTAGAGTATTTCAAATTTTGGGAGTTGGAAAAGTCAAGGTTGGCTCACGTTCAAACACCCAATACATGAAGTCGCGATTTGATCATAGCTATTGATCAAAGGGAGAATGAGGATCATTGATTCGAGAAGGACACATGGTAGACTATGTCAACAAGGACACATGGCACAATAAAAAAATCACAAGTGTCAAGTTGATTCATCATTTCAAGTACATGGAAATCACAAATCTAAGTGATACATGGCAGTTGGTCGGCTCATGACACGTCAGCGAGTGATGCAAGAGTTACATCACTCTGGGAGTTTTATCACCAGTACTCGCCCAAAGACCCGAAGTCCCAAAGGCTGAAGTCCCAGAGTGGAGGATAGCCATTGGATTAAAGAGGACATGCATAAGTGGATTGTCAACTCCAAGAAAAATCAAAGGAAGGATGAATGAGAACTTGAGAATTGAAAGTCCCAGAGCCTGGATCGCAGAATCGATCTCATCCATTGGTTTGGAGGGACACGTGTCATCTGATCACTAAGACTAAGGATCACACATGAACAAAGGAAATAAGGTAGAGTCGTCGATTGAAGAGGATAGATGTCAGCAGATCTTCCATTCCGGAAGATATCCAATCAGCATCAACATGGTTTGAGACTTGAAACTCCTGGGCTCGAATCACGAAGTAAATATCAGTCGTTGATGTAGGAAGGTGAGATATGGTCCATAGACTTGAGAGGACAGATCTGAAGCATCCATTCAAGAGCATCGTCAATATCGTGAGATCTACGGTCATGCTCCATTGCAGGGCCAGAACATGCTCAGGCCTTAATTTTTTGTAAGCGGGCTGCAATCGAAACCACGGTTTTGGAGAAAGGACGCATGGAGGCTCATGGTGAATTGCGGGGAGAAAGCAGTTTGGTATAAACCACCTTTGGGCACACTCTCAATCACTTGGTCACATGAATCTCATAGCCCAAGGTCATATCATGAAATGGAGCCTGTGCTCACTAGACAGAATTCGGGAAACACCTTTTTGAATAAGAGCTTGGTCACCACCGGTGGTCACACGAAGGAAGGGCTAGAAGACAAAGAAGCCATAGTTGACTGGATGTAACTAACAGAGAAGAAGAAGAGTCTCGACTACCGGAGAAGCTAAGGAATCTTAGCATAATGCCCGATGATGATGAACGCATTGAGCTAACCGCCAGGGATGACGAAGAGTTTCCATGATGATCAGGAAGAGGACTCGACATGACAAAATGATGCAGGACAGAGAAGTGAAAGAGAACTACGAGTTAGCTATGTATTTATGAGGAAGAGATGTGGTAAAAGGGCAGTAACAGTGACATTGTAAAGAGCATGTAGAGGCATTGCACAGAGGATGCAGTTGGTGCACAGAGAATATAAAAACACAGAACAAATAATAGATGTGTTTTTTTGTTGAGTGTGATTCATGCAGGTAGAAGCATGCGGTGTGCAGGAGTTGAAGCATAGAAGAAGCAAGGAACAAAAACACATATCTAAGAGAAGAACAGAAAGAGCAGCAAACGTGAGGAGAGAGAAACCAATGCAAGCATAGCAGAGTAGTGTATAAAAACAGTGATGAGACTGGTAACCCATAGATAAATGTTGTATCACTGTGATAAATTTGTAAAAAGAAAAGATTTATATTTCAAGGTGGTAGGGAGGTTCATGGGAGGATGGGTGTCCTCAAAGTTTCAAGTGGGTGCTTGAACATAGGGAGTTGTAGCTTCCATTTGGTTGCATCCAGAAAAATCAGGGTGGCATTGTGGTGCAAGGGAGAACTGTTGTTCTCTATTATACAGGTCGGTGCCTGTGTGGCTGGAAGTTGGTGCTTCCATCCAGTTGGTGCTAGAACACTTAGGGATTTGATGATTCCTTCTAGTGGGTGCTAGAGAAACCAAATATTTGGTGCTCTCAGCAAGTTGCAGATTGCAGAACAGAGGTGGTAGCCTCACAATGAGTTAGTTCTCATAAGAATGATAATGTATAGAAAATAAAGATTACTTATCATATCAAGAAGAAGATTTTTTTCCCTTTATGGGTTTCCTCAGGAAATATCTATCTCTGTATATTTACTGTGTGTGATTGATGTTGAACATTCTATTGCTTACCTCCCTGGATTATTGTGATTATCATTGAGTGTTTTGTAAAGAGTTTAAAATAAGCATAATTGTTTAAGCACGGTGACAACTGTTTCAACCCCCCTCTTAGTCGTCCAACAATTGGTATTAGAGAAAGTTCCCTTTATTTAAGGGTAGATCCTAGAGCTTAAACATGACTAGCCATGGAGGAACTTCAACCAATAAGGCCCCCCTATTCAATGGAACAAACTTTGGCTTATGGAAAGTTAGGATGAGAACCTACATAATGGATTTAGGTGCAGATGTCTGGGATGTGGTAAAGACTGGTTATGTAAATCCCATTGTATTAGCTTCCAAGGATGACAAGATAGAATTCAGCGTCAACACTAAGGCTATGATTGCTATTCTGAGTGGGCTTGCAGAAGCAGAATTTGTAAAAGTTATGCACTTAGAAACTGCCAAAGCAATGTGGGACAAACTCGTTAGTAGCTATGAAGGTAATGAGAAGGTAAAGGATGCCAAGCTTCAAACCTACAAATTATAGTTTGAACAACTAAAGATGAATGAGGATGAGACAGTTAATAAATTCTTCTTAAGAGTTGAGGATCTTGTGAATGCCATGAAAGGTCTTGGTGAGAAGATTGAAGACGTATTATTAGTTCAGAAGATCTTAAGATCTTTGCCGGATAGATTCAATCCAAAAGTCTCTACAATAGAAGAACTAAATGATCTTAAGACTCTGTTTATTAATCAACTCCTAGTAACTCTAACTTCTTATGAAATGAGGATTAGTAAAGATAAATCTACCACTAGAGAAACATCATTTAAAGTAGATAAGAATGAGGATTCTGAGCCTGGTGAAATTGAAGAAAAATTTGTGAAAAGACTAAAGAAAGGATCAAGAAAGTACCAAGACAAGTTTCCCTTCAAATGTTTTAACTATGGAAAGATAGTTCACTTTGCATCTAAGTGTCCACACAAGAAGAAGGACTAGAACTTTGAAGGTGAAGAGAAGTACAAATCCAAAATATTTGATAAAAGAAAAGTTTATGTGTAAACAATGATGACTCTTCAGAAGACACAGACAATGACTCTTCCAATGAAGATAAGGTAAATGAATTCATGCTTATGGCCAAAGAGTATTATGATAATGAAATCACATGAAGTAATGTAGACGATGAAGAAGTTGTGGTTGACTTGGAAGGAGAACTGATCAGTGCTCTAGAAGAAATTGCTAGACTCAAATCTAAGAAGAAAAAACAAAAACAATTGTTGATACAGTTCGAGAAAGATAATAAAGGACCTGAAGAAGACTATGCTCTGCTAAAAGTGGAATTAGAAGAGGAAAATAAAATAGAGGACATTATGAAACAACAATTATCATAAAAGAAGGCAAGATGTGAAGCCTTGGAAGAAGAGGTAGTAAGAGCTAGGAAATAGTTGGAGAAGTTTCAATCCTTGTATCATCCAAATCTGTCGAGTATCAAAGCCTCAGAAGGATTAGCCACCATTCTAAATTAGCAAAGGAATCCAAAGTTGAAAACTGGTTTGGGTTATGAAGATGGGTCAAGTAGTGATCATCCAAGCAACAAAGAACCCATCAAGTTTGTCAAATATACAACCAGTGACAACATCAAACCTGTAGAAACAAAGGAAGATAATCAACCACCAAGGAGGAGTAAAGAAAAAGGTACCAGAAATGAATCTGTAGAACAAAGAAATAATACACCCTCTGCTCAAGGAAACCATCAACATGGAAGAAATCGACCTGCTCAAAGAAGACAACCATTTTCCAGGTACAAATATTTGTTCTATGGATATTGTTTCTACTGTTCTAACTTTGGCCACAAAGTTGTAAATTGTTCCTTAAGATTTAGACATAAGCAATCAAGACACCCAAGGAATAAATATCTTACACAACAAAGAATGAGACAACCAAGTAACAAACAACCACAAATTGCAAATGGTCAAATTAAGTTTAGAGATATGCAACTGAGGAGGTCAATAAATAATGAACAACCAATGAGTAGACTATTGGACAACTGAGAGGGGGGAGGGTGAATCAGTTGTCACTATTCTTAAACACTTATGCTTATTTTAAAATCTTTACAACGCATTTAATGACAATCACAATAATGCAGGGAAGTAAGCAATAGAACATTCAACATTAGTCACACATATGAGATACACAGAGACAGATATTTCTCGAGGAAACCCATACAGGGTAAAAACATCTTCTTCTTTATATGATAAGTAATATTTACATTCTTTACATTATCATACACATGAGCACCAACTCATAATGAGGCTACAACCTCTGTTTTGCAAGCAACAACTTGCTGAGAGAAACAACTCCCTATTTTTTCTAGCACCCACTAGAAGGAAGCACCAACTCCCTAATTGTTCCAGCACCAACTTCTAGTCAGACAGACACCAACCTATATAACAGAGAAAAATAGTTCTCCCTTGCACCACCTTGCCACCCTGGTTTCTCTGGCTACAACCAGATGGAAGCTACAACTCCCTGTGTTTAAGCACCCACTTGAACCTCTGAGGACAACAGTCCTCCCTAGCACCTCCCTACCACCCTGAAATATCAATCTTTTCTATTAAGACTTATTACAACAATATTAAGTTCTTCAATGGTTTACCGGTCTCATCACTGTTCTGCTACACTGCGTTGCTCTGTCTACATCAGTGTCTTCTGCACACTCCTTGTGCTTTTTGTCCTTTTACCTTTTATGCTCTTTACGCCATGTCCCTTCAATGCACCATTCCCCTTTTGTCTGTCTCTGCTGCTGCACTCTGCCTACTTCTTCAAACCTGAATCACACCCTTCAACAACCACCCCAAAAATCACTTCTTTTCTTCTTGCTTCTTCTCATGTCGAGTACTCTATCTGATCATCATTGCAACTCTTTAGCTTCTCTAGTGGTTCAACCCACGTGTCCAAAATCACTGGGTGTTATCCTGAGATTTCTCGGTCTCTCTGGCAGTTGAGACCCTTTGTCTTATCTATCATAGTTGAGATAATCCTCTCTGTTGCAGTTACAATATTTAACGCTCATCCATCTATCAATCGCCTCTAAGAATAGTCTTAAATAACTGGAAGATGCCTTGAGCCTCTTCATCTTCTATGGCGATCACACTGAGGCCTCTTCAAGTCCTCTGGCAGAAACCCTCAGTAATTTCTAGCAATTACACTATGAAGTGAAACAGTATCCCTCCGATCATATTCACGTTCACCTGCACTATTACATGGAGTTCGTAGGGTCTTGCGTTTCATTCGTCATTTCGCATTTCAGGATTCCTGTGGTTAAGGTTTCTTTATGCTTCACGTACTGATCCCTGAAACTCCAAAATGGAGCTTGGTTGCACTAGCTCCTTCCTCCATTTTCCATCGATGTGACCAATGGCTGTGACCATAGCCTACACTAAAAGGTGTTTTCGCATTTTGGTGATTCCTTTTGCAAGGAATCTCAACTCTCCAAGTCGCGGTCCCCAAAACTCTGAAATGGAGCTTGTCACTTCAATATTTTCTCTACAACTCTTCGATGATTTCGACATCCTTGATGTGAATATTTCTTTACGCTCCATGTCCCGATCCCCGAAACTTCGAAATGGAGCTTGCCACTTCGAGCTCTCGATCAACGGTCCTTGATCCATGGTGATCAGAAGCCTATCCTCTTTCCCAGGAATTCAACCTTCAATACTTTGGGGGAGTGATGGAGTTAAAACTCCTAGAGTGAGGTTAGTCGTGCGTCACTCGATGACGTGTCATGAGCCAAGTGGTTGTCACATGTCACTCAGAATTGTGATTTCCAATGGTTTGAAATGCCAAATCAACTTGACACTTGTTGTTGTCTGATCATGCCACATGTCATAGTCTTCCACCTATCCTTTCTTATGTGTTCTGCCACAATCACCTCCTAGTTCTATTGGCCCAGATCACTTTGTGATTTCTCATATCGCAATTTCGACATTCTTGATGTGAATGTTCTCAACACTTCCAAGTCCCGGTCTCCGAAACTCCGAAATGGAGTCAGATTAGTTTTTTGGCTTTTTGCACTTCGCAACTTTGGGATTCCTATCGTGAGAGTTCTTGACATTTCCAACTCCCGGTATCCAAAGCTCCGGTATTTGAAATTTCACGATTTCTCATTTCGCAACTTCGGGTTTCATGATTTTGGGACTCCTGTGATGAAGAGTCTCGACTCTTGACTACTCCAACTCCCGATATCCGAAACTCCAAAATGGAGACTTTGAAATTTCGCGATTTCTCATTTTCCAACTTCAGGTTTCCCAATTTCAGAACTCCCACGATGAAGAGTCTTGACTCTTGACTCCTCCAACTCTCGGTATCCGAAACTCTGAAATGAAGTCTTTGACATTTTGTGATTTCGCATTTCATGACTTTGGGTTTCGCGACTTCGGGAATCCTATGATGAAGAGTCTCGACTCTTGACTTCTCACTCTCATGGTATCCAAAACTCCAAAAAAATGCTTCTGATCTTTCCATGCCATTATCCTGGCACTGTTGATCTTCCTTGCCTGCTTTTTTTCCATCAAATGAGCAAGCACACCCTTGCACTCTGTGTGCACCTCTACACTTTCTCTTCTGAGATTACATTGATCCTGTTTGTTTTGCCATCGCTGCATACTCTGATCTTGCCATCAATGAAAAGCACCTGCCTTTAAACATGCCAACAATCTCCCCGTTTGGCATTGATGGCAACCCTGAACAAGTGCGCTAAACTGTTTGGACCTCCAACTGTAGCATCCGGTTCAGACCCCTCCTTTTCACCCCCTTTGACATCAATGTCAAAGAAAACATGCTTCCCCTGAGCTGTTGTAGTATTTTTAGGAGGTATCAGATATTCAACCAATACAAAAATCCCCCTAACTGGATGGACTCTCCTAGGTGTGAGATGGGATGACACCCAGCTTCTGTCGGAGATATTCAAATGGTGTCTTGGCTAGGGGTTTAGTAAAGATGTCTGCAATTTGTTCTGTGGTTGGAATGTAATGGACCT
>JZKD02S0693152.1:175230-202430 GCA_000966675.3 Picea glauca
TTTTGTTTTGCCTCTCCACTACTCCATTTTGTTGTGGAGTTCTTGGGATTGTGTATTCTCTCTTGATCCCATGCTTATCATAGAATTCCTTGAAATCACTTGACATAAATTCTCCACCTCTGTCTGATCTTACTTCCTTTAACCTCTTGCCTGTTTGATTCTCAGTTAAAGCCTTAAATATTTTAAACTTCTCAAATGCTTCAACTTTTTCCTTGAGAAAGGCAACCCAAATAAGTCAGGAGTAATCATCAATTATCAGCATGAAGTAGTTTTCTTTCCCTATGCCTTCCTATCTTGATGGTCCACATAAATCCATATGAACTAGTTGGAGTGGTTTCTCTATTGAAGTAAATCTCTTGGACTTAAACTATGTCCTGGTTAGCTTTCCTACTTGGCAGGGTTTACACATTGAATCTTTGGGCTTTGATATTCTTGGAAGATCTTTTACTGCCTCAAGATTTTTGAGTTTGATTAAGTGATCAAAGTTTAGATGTCCAAGTCTCCTATGCCATAACCAAATTTCATCATATTTTCTTAGATGACACTCTTCTCTATTTTCTTTCAGCACATATACGTTATTTTCTGTCGTTATGCCTTTGTCCACCACTTGTATTGTGTTTACAGACTTTATTTTGTAGTCCTTGGATGTGAACACCACTTCACATCCTTTGTCACACATTTGACTTACACTGAGCAGATTATGTTTCATCCCAATTACAAGTAGAACATCTTGGGATTTTCCTTTTCCATTACTTAAACTCTCCATCCGTTTACCTTTTATTTTACCAGGAGCATCATTTCCAAAGGTTATGTTTCCTGATTTTATTTCACTTAGAGATAGAAAATTACCCTTGTATCCCTTCATATGTTTGGAGCATCCACTGTCTATATACTAAGGGTTCGTTTTTCTTTGAGCTGACAACACTAATCCACACTTGTCACTTTCTTTCTTCTTCCAAACCTTGACATTTTCAGCAGGGGAAGTCAAGTCTGGTTCATCGTTCCTTAATCGACCGTCAACAGATTTATGTCCATAGTTATGACAGATGTAACATTCAATATCATTGTTCAATAGGTCAAAATTATTGTTGCAGCTTTGTCTACTCATTGACTGTTGATTATTTCTTGACCTCCTTAGTTGCACGTCTTTAGACTTAATTTGGAAATGTGCAATCTATCAAGGTTTGTTAGTTGGTTGTATCATTCTTTGTTGTGGTAAGTATTTATTCCTTTGAAATTTGAATTTCTCATGTCTAAGTCTTAAGGAACAATTTACAACTTTGTGACCAAAGTTAGAATAGTAGAAACAATAGCCATAGAAAAATTCTTTGTACCTGGAAAATGGTTGTCTTCTTTGAGAAAATCGATTTCTTCCATGCTGATGACTTCTTTTAGCAGGGAGCGCATTATTTATTTGTTCTAAAGATTCAATCCTGGCACCTTTTTCTTTACTCGTCCTAGGCGGTTGATTGTCTTCCTTTGTTTCTGCAGGTTTGTTATTGTCATTGGTTGTAGATTTGACAAACTTGATGGGTTCTTCATTTCTTGGCTTACCACTACTTGATCCATCTTCATAACCCAAACCAGTTTTCAGCTTTGGATTCCTTTGCTGATTCAAAATGGTGGCTAATCCTTCTGAGGCTTGATACTTGATAGATTCTGATTATACAAGGCTTGAAACTTCTCCATCTCTTTCCTAGTTTTCATTACTTCTTGTTCTAAGGCTTCACATCTTGCCTTCCTTTCTGATAACTATCATTTAAGAATGTCTTCGATTTTCTTTGCCTCTTCTAATTCCACTTTTAGTAGGACAAGGTCTTCATCAGGTTCTTTACTGTATTTCTAAAACTGTATCAACAATTGTCTTTTCTTTCTATTCTTAATTCTTAGTTTGTCAATCTCTTTCAGTTCACTGATCAGTTCTCCTTCCATGTCAACCACAAATTATTCTTCATTATAATCACTTCCTATTCTTTTATTATCATAATCCTCGTTGGCCATAAGTATGAAGTCATTTAGTTTATCTTCAATAGAGGAGTCATTGTCTTCATCATTTGAAGGGTCATCATCATTGTTTACGCAAATACTTTTCTTCGTAATGTTATTCTCTTTAAATAAATTTCTGTGTTTGTGCTTCTCCTCATCATTTCATGTCTGATCCTTTCCTTTGTGAGGACATTTATTTGCAAAATGACCTATCTTACCAAATTTGAAACATTTGAAAGGCAATTTACCTTTTTGTTTGCCTGATCCCTTCTTTAGTCTCTTCACAAATTTTTCTTTTATTTCATCAGGCTCATAATCCTCATTCTTGTCTACTTTAAATAATGCTTCTATGGAGGTGGGTTTATGTTTAACTATTCTCATTTCATATGCACTCAATGTTCCTAGAAGTTGATCAAACTCCAAGGTTTTTAAATCATTGAGTTCTTCTATAGTAGAGACCTTCGGGTTGAACCTATCTGGGAGAGATCTCAAAATTTTCTGAACTAAAGAAGGTTCATCAATTTGTTCACCAAGTGATTTCATTGCATTTACCATTTCTTGAACTGTCAGAAAGTATTTTCCAACAGTTTCATCTTCTTTCATATTCAACTGTTTAAACTGTACTCTGTAGGTTTGATGCTTGGCAACTGTTACCTTATCATTACCTTCATATCCACTAATGAGTTTGTCCCACATTTCTTTGCAAGTTCCTAGGTGCATAACTTTTATGAATTCTTCTTCTGCAAGCCCACTCAAGATAGCATTAATAGCCTTAGCGTTGAAGCTAAATTCTAGCTTGTCATCCTTATTAGCTAGCACAACTGGATTTACATAACCAGTATCTACCACATCCCAGACATCTGCACCTAAATCCATTATGTAGATTCTCATTCTAACCTTACAGAAGGCAAAGTTTGTTCCATTGAACAGAGGGGCATTATTGGTTGAATTCCCTTCATGGCTTAACATGTTTAAACTCTAGGACCTACCCTTAGATAAAAGGGGCCTGCTTTGATACCAATGGTTGGACAACTGAGGAGGGGGGGGGTGAATTAGTTGTCACCGTGCTTAAACACTTATGCTTATTTTAAACTCTTTACAACGCATTTAATGACAGTCACAATATTGCAGGGAAGTAAGCAATAGAACATTCAACATTAGTCACACATATGAGATACACAGAGATAGATATTTCCTGAGGAAAACCATATAGGGTAAAAAAATCTTGTTCTTTATATGATAAGTAATCTTTACAATCTTTACATTATCATATATATGAGAACCAACTAACAATGAGGCTACAACCTCTATTTTGCAAGAAGCAACTTGCTGAGAGCACCAACACTCTATTTTCTCTAGCACCCACTAGAAGGAAGCACAAACTCCCTAAGTGTTCCAGCACCAACTGGATGGAAGCACCAATTTCCAGTCACACAGGAACTAACCTGTATAATAGAGAACAAGAGTTCTCCCTTGCACCAACCTGTATAACAGAGAACAACAGTTCTCCCTTGCACCACCTTGCCACCCTGGTTTCTCTGGCTGCAGCCAGATGGTAGCTACAACTCCATGTGTTCAAGCACCCACTTGAACCTCTTAGGACAACATTCCTCCCTAACACCTCCCTACCACCCTGAAATATCAATCTTTGCTATTAATACTTATTACAACGATATTAAGTTCTTCAATGGTTTGTTGGTCTCATAATTGTTCTGCTACACTGCGTTGCTCTGTCTGCATCAGTGTCTTCTGCACACTCCTTGTGCTTTTTGTTGTTTTACCTTTTATGTTCTCTGCACCATGTCCCTTCAATGCACCATTCCCCTTTTGTCTCTCTCTGCCGCTGCACTCTCTGCCTCCTTCTTCACACCTAAATCACACCCTTCAGCAACCACCCCAAAAATCACTTATTTTCTTCTCGCTTCTTCTCATGTCGAGTACTCTATCTGATCATCATTGAAAATCTTTAGCTTCTCTAGCAGTTCAACCCACACATCCAGCATCACTGGGTGTTATGATGAGATTTCTCAGTCTCTCTGGTAGTTGAGACCCTTCGTCTTCTCTAGCATAGCCAAGCTAATCCTCTCTATTGCAGTTACAGGCTTCAATGCTCATCCATCTGTCAATCACCTCTAAGAATAGTCTTAAATAACTGGAAGATGCCTCAAGCCTCTTCATCTTCTCTAGTGATCATACTGAGGCCTCTTCAATTCCTTTGGCAAAAAACATCAGTCATTTCTAGCAGTTACACTGTGAAGTGAAACAGTAGCCCTCCGATCATATTCAAGTTCACCTCCACTATTGGATGGAGTGCGTAGGGTCTTTCTTTTAATTTGTCATTTCACATTTCAAAATTTTAGGATTCATGTGGTTAAGGTTTCTTTATGCTTCACGTACTGATCCCCGAAACTCTGAAATGGATCTTGGTTGCACTAGCTCCTTCCTCCATTTTCCGCTGATGTGACCAATGGCTATGACCACAGCCTACCCCAAAAGGTGTTTTCGCATTTCGACGATTCCTTTTGCGAGGCATCTCGACTCTCCAAGTCACGGTCCCCATAACTCTGAAATGGAGCTTCTCGCTTCAATATTTTTTCTATAGCTCTTCGACGATGTGACTACCATCAGTGACTGAGCTCTTATCCATAAAGCGCTTTCGTGATTTCACAATTCGACATTTCGACATCCTTGATGTGAATATTTCTTTATGCTCCATGTCCCAATCCCCAAAAATCTGAAATGGAGCTTGTCTCTTCAAGCTCTAGATCAACAGTCCTCGATCTGTGGTGATCGGATGCCTATCCTCTTCCCTGGGACTTCAGCCTTCGAGACTTTGGGGGAGTGATGGAGTTAAAACTCTAGGAGTGAGGTCAGTCTTGCGTCACTCGATGACATGTCGTGACCCGAGTGGCTATCACATGTCACTCAGAATTGTGATTTCCAGTGGCTTGAAATGACAAATCAACTTGACACTTGTCGTTGTCTGATCATGCCACGTGTCATAGTCTTCCACCTGTCCTTTCTTACATGGTCTACCATAATCACCTCCTGGATCTGGCGATCCAGATTACTTCGCGATTTCTCATATCGCAGTTTCGACATTCTTGATGTGAATGTTCTCGACACTTCCATGTCCCGGTCTCCGAAATTTCGAAATGGAGTCAGATTAGTTTTTAGGCTTTTCTCACTTCGCAACTTCGGGATTCCTGTTGTGAGAGTTCTTGACATTTCCAGCTCCTGGTATCCGAACCTTCTGTATTTGACATTTCACGATTTCTCATTTCACGACTTTGGGTTTCACAATTTCAGGACTCCTGTGATGAAGATTCTTGACCCTTGACTCCTCCAACTCCCGGTACCTGAAACTCCAAAATGGAGTCTTTGACATTTCACGATTTCTCATTTCGCGACTTCGGGTTTCGCGATTTCAGGACTCCTGCGATGAATATTCTTGACTCTTGACTCCTCCAACTCTCGGTATCCGAAACTCCGAAATGGAGTCTTTGACATTTTATGATTTCACATTTCATGACTTCAAGTTTCGCGACTTCCGGAATCCTGTGATGAAGAGTCTCGACTCTTGA
The DNA here is from genome assembly GCA_000966675.3 of Picea glauca. Lineage (NCBI taxonomy): Eukaryota > Viridiplantae > Streptophyta > Pinopsida > Pinales > Pinaceae > Picea > Picea glauca. The sequence goes on from JZKD02S0693152.1 coordinate 180,801, forward strand.
CTTCTCACTCTTCGAGTATCCAAAACTCTGAAAAAATGCTTCTGATCCTTCCATGCCATTATCCTAGCACTGTTGATCTTCCTTGCCTACCTGTTTTCTATCAAATGAGCAAGCACACTCTTGCACTCTGTGTGCACCTCTGCACTTTCTCTTCTAAGCTTATGTTGATCCTATTTGTTTTTCCATCACTGCATCCTTTGATCTTGCCATCAATGACAAGAACCTACTTTTAAACATGCCAACAATCTCCCCCTTTAGCATTGATGGCAACCCTGAACGAGTGCACTAAACTATTTGGACCTCCAACTATAGCATCTGGTTCAGACCGCTCCGTTTCTCCCCCTTTGACATCAATGCCAAAGAAAACATGCTCCCCCTGAGCTGTTGTAGTATTTTTAGGAGGTATTAGATATTCAACCAATACAAAACTCCCCCTAACTGGATGGACTCTCTTAGGTGTGAGATGAGATGAAACCCAACTTCTGTCGGAGATATTCAAATGGTGTCTAAGCTAGGGGTTTAGTGAATATGTGTACAATTTTTTCTATGGTTGGAGTGTAATGGACCTTAACAACCTGATTGGTGACCTGCTCTCTCAAAAAATGGTATTTTATGGGGATATGCTTGGTCTTGGAGTGGAGTACAGGATTCTTAGACACACTAATGGAACTAGTGTTATCACAATGAATTGGGATCAGTGCTGCATATTTTACCTCCAAGTCTGCAAGTGTCTGAATCATCCATAATACTTGAGTGCAACAAGTAGTAGCAACAATGTACTCTGCCTCTATAGTCGATAAAGAAATGGAGGTTTTATTTTTACTAAGCCATGCTACTAATGAGTCACCCAGGAAGAATGATCCTCCATTGGTGTCTTTTCTCTCATCAACACAGTTTTCCCAAACTGCATCTGAATAAGCAATTAAATGAAAATTCTGATTTCTAGGGTACCACAGACCATAAGTCATTGTTTCTTTCAAATACCTGAATATCCTTTTGACAGCTAGCAAATGACTTTGTTTAGGTGCAGACTGATATCTTCCTACCATTCCAACAACATGCATTATATCTGGGTGAGATGTTGTGATGTATAGCAAGCTTCCTATCATTGACCTATATGAACTTTGATCAACATCGGGTGAGTCATCATCCTTGCTTAATTTACATCCAGTAACCATAGGTGTGCCCACAGGTTTAGAATCTTCCATTTGAAACCTTTTCAACATTTATCTTAGATATTTTTCTTGAGAAATGAACATCCCTTTAGACCTCTGAGTAATTTGTAGACCAAGAAAAAATGACAGTTCACCTATCATAGACATTTTAAACTCAGACTCCATGGTAGAAGCAAACCATTTTACCAATGAATCCTTATTACATCCAAAGATGATGTCATCTACATAGACCAACACAATGAGCAAAATCATCACCCTCTGTTTTGATATATAGATTGTTGTCAATTGTTCCTCTCTTGAACCCTTTGTCTTTGAGATACGTATCCAGTCTATGATACCAGGCACGAGGAGCTTGTTTTAACCCATATAAATATTTCATCAGCTTGCATACTAAGTCAGGGTTATCAGATAGTTTGAAACCCTCTGGTTGTTCCATATAGACTTCTTCATTTAAATCTCCATTTAGAAAGGATGACTTGACATCCATTTGATAGACTTTAAACCTTTTATGACAAGCATAGGCAAGAAATATTCTGATAGCTTCTAACCTTGCTACGGGCACAAATGTTTCATCAAAATCTAGTCCTTCTATTCGAGAAGAGCCTTTACAGACCAGTCTTGCTTTGTTCTTGACAACTTGTCCCTACTCATTCAACTTATTATTAAAGATCCATTTGGAACCAATGATATTTTTACCTTCCGGTCTATGAACCATCTCCCACGTATTGTTTTTCTCAAACTGATCAAGTTCATCATTCATTACTTTAACCGAAAGGTCATCTTTGCTAGCTTCATTAAAGTTTTTGGGTTCCAGCATGGATATGAAATCTATATGTGATTGCTCGGTATTTTTTATTATCTTTCTCCTGGTTTGTACACCTTTGTCTTTTTCACCAATTATCTGACTTGTAGGATGATTCTTTTGAGTGATTCTGGAGGAGGAATTTGAAGTTGCCTGCTAATTTGAGTCTATCTGAGTATTTGTGTCTTCGTCTGATTAAGAATCTTTATTTTCTGATTCTTGAACGTGTTCATCTACATCTTTAGTTGTGTCCTCTACAGAAGACTCATTATTGTACACCTCGCTTGCTGGGATTCCTTCATCAACTTTTACGTCAATACAGTCAACCATTTTGTGCAGCATCTTATTATAGCATCTGTATCCTTTATTGTTTGTATCATATCCTAAGAAGATACCTTCATCATCCCTGTCATCATATCTTCCAAGGTTCTCATCATTATTCTTTATGTAAGATTTACTCCCAAAGACTTTGAAGTGTTTGATTGAAGCAGGTCTCCCATACCACAGTTCATAAGGTGTCTTGTAACTTTGTGGTCTAAGGTGGGCTTTGCTAAAAGCATGGACTACTGTGTGTATTGCTTCTACCCAGTAGGTTTGACATATGTTTTTTTCATTCATCATTGACCTGGCCATTTGCTGCACTGTTCTGTTTTGCCTCTCCACTACTCCATTTTGTTGTGGAGTTCTTGGGATTGTGTATTCTCTCTCTCTCTCTTTTTTTTTTTGTAACTAGGGGAATCGGTAACAACGGCAGTATCGTACTCGCGTGACATGGGGTCAAATCCTATCGACTGCCTTATAACCCCTAGGGAGAAACGCACATCCTGCAAGCATGTCGTCTGAGTAAATCAGGGTGAGAATCGACCTTGAGACCTCTTTTTACATAGTTCCTTCCATTTGCACGGCACTTGCCAATCGGTCTACACCCCTGCAGGCGGGATTGTGTATTCTCTCTTGATCCCATGCTGATCATAGAATTCCTTGAAATCACTTGACATAAAATCTTCTCCTCTTTCTGATCTTACTTCCTTTAACCTCTTGCCTATTTGATTCTCAGTTAAAGCCTTAAATATTTTAAACTTCTCAAATGATTCAACTTTTTCCTTGAGAAAGGAAACCCAAGTAATTCTAGAGTAATCATCAATAATCAACATGAAGGAATTTTCTTTCCCTGTGCCTTCTTGTCTTGATGGTCCACATAAATCCATATGAACTAGATGGAGTGGTTTCTCTGTTGAAGTAAAGCTCTTGGACTTAAACTATGTCCTGGTAAGATTTCCTACTTGGCGGGGTTTACACATTGAATCTTGGGGCTTTGATATTCTCGGAAGATCTTTTACTACCTCGAGATGTTTGAGTTTGATTAAGTGATCAAAGTTTAGATGTCCAAGTCTCCTATGCCATAACCAACTTTCATCATGTTTTCTTAGATGACACTCTTCTCTATTTTCTTTCAGCACATATACATTATTTTCTATCCTTATGCCTTTGGCCACCACTTGTCTTGAGTTTACAGACTTTATTTTGTAGTCCTTGGATGTGAACACTACTTCACATCCTTTGTCACACATTTGAATTACATTGAGCAGATTATGTTTCAACCCATCTACAAGTATAACATCTTGGGCTTTTCCTTTTCCATTACTTAAACTCACCATCCCTTTACCCTTTATTTTACCTGGAGCATCATTTCCAAAGGTTACATTTCCTAATTTTGTTTCACTTAGAGATAGAAACTTACCTTTCTCTCCCATCATATGTTTGGATCATCCACTATCTATATACCAAGGGTTCATTTTTCTTTGAGCTAACAACACTAATCCACACTTGTCACTTTCTTTCTTCTTCCAAACCTTGACATTTTCAGCAGGGGAATTCAAATCTGGTTCATAGTTCCTTAATCGACAGTCAATAGATTTATGTACATAGTTATGATAGATGTAGCATTCAATCTCATTGTTCAACAGGTCAAAATTATTGTTGCAGCTTTGTCTACTCATTGACTATTGATTATTTCTTGACCTCCTTAGTTGCATGTCTCTAGACTTAATTTGGCAATTTGCAATCTATCAAGGTTTGTTAGTTGGTTGTATCATTCTTTGTTGTGGCAAGTATTTATTCCTTTGAAATCTTAATTGCTCATCTTTAAGTCTTAAGGAACAATTTACAACTTTGTGACCAAATTTAGAACAATAGAAACAATAGCCATAGAAAAATTCTTTGTACCTGGAAAATGGTTGTCTTCTTTGGGCAAATCGATTTCTTCCATGCTGATGACATCTTTTAGTAGGGAGCGCATTATTTATTTGTTCTACAGATTCAATCCTGGCACCTTTTTCTTTACTCGTCCTGGGCGGTTGATTGTCTTCCTTTGTTTTCGCAGGTTTGTTGTTGTCATTGGTTGTAGATTTGACAAACTTGATGGGTTCTTCGTTTCTTGTCTTACCACTACTTGATCCCTCTTCATAACCCAGACCAGTTTTCAGCTTTGGATTCCTTTGCTGATTCAGAATGTTGGCTAATCCTTGTAAGGCTTGATACTTGACAGATTCTGATTATACAAGGCTTGAAACTTCTCCATCTCTTTCCTAGTTTTCACTACTTCTTGTTCTAAGGCTTCACATATTGCCTTCTTTTCTGATAACTGTCGTTTCATAATGTCTTCGATTTTCTTTGCCTCTTATAATTCCACTTTTAGTAAGACAAGGTCTTCATCAGGTTCTTTACTATCTTTCTCAAACTGTATCAACAATTGTCTTTTCTTTCTATTCTTAATTCTTAGTCTGTCAATCTCTTCCAATGCACTGATCAGTTCTCCTTCCATGTAAACCATAGCTTCTTCTTCATTATAATCACTTCTTGTGCTTTTATTATCATAATCCTCTTTGGCCATAACTATGAAGTCATTTAGTTTATATTCAATAGAGGATTCATTGTCTTCATCATCTGAAGGATCATCATCATTGTTTACGCAAAGACTTTTCTTCTTAAAGTTATTCTCTTTAAAGAAATTTATGTGTTTTTGCTTCTCCTCATCATTACATGTCTTCTCCTTTCCTTCGTGAGGACATGTATTTGCAAAATGACCTATCTTACCACAGTTGAAACATTTGAAAGGTAGTTTACCTTTGTATTTGCCTGATCCCTTCTTTAGTCTCTTCACAAATTTTGCTTCAATTTCATCAGGCTCAGAATCTTCATTCTTGTCTACCTTAAATGATGCTTCTATGGAGGTGGGTTTATCTTTAACTATTCTCATTTCATATGCACTCAATGTTCCTAGAAGTTGATCAAATTCCAAGGTTTTTAAATCATTGAGTTCTTCTATAGCAGAGTCCTTCGGGTTAAGCCTATCTAGGAGAGATCTCAATTTTTTTTGAAATAAAGAAGGTTCCTCAATTTGTTCACCAAGTGATTTCATTGCATTTACCATTTCTTCAACTCTCAGAAAGTATTTTCCAATAGTTTCATCTTCTTTCATCTTCAGTTGTTCAAATTGTACTCTGTAGGTTTGAAGCTTGGCATCTGTTACCTTCTCATTACCTTCATATATGCTAATGAGTTTGTCCCACATTTATTTGGCAGTTCCTAGGTGCATAACTTTTACGAATTCTGCTTCTGCAAGCCCACTCAATATAGCATTCATAGCCTTAGCATGAAGCTAAATTCTAGCTTGTCATCCTTATTAGCTAGTACAACTGGCTTTACATAACTAGTATCTACCACATCCCAGACATATGCACCTAAATCCATTATGTAGGTTCTCATTCTAACCTTCCAGAAGGCAAAGTTTGTTCCATTGAACAAAGGGGCCTTATTGGTTGAATTTCATTCATGGCTTGACATGTTTAATCCCTAGGATCTCCCCTTTGAAAAAAGGGCCCAACACGTATCCCAATTGTGGGACAAGGGGGGGGGGGGGGGGGGGTGAATCAGTTGTCATTATGCTTAAACACTTATGCTTATTTTAAACTCTTTACAACGCATTTAATGACAATCACAATAATTCAGGGAAGTAAGCAATAGAACATTCATCATTAGTCACACATATGAGATACATAGAGACAAATATTTCTTGAGGAAACCCATACAGGGTAAAAACCTCTTGTTCTTTATATGATAAGTAATCTTTACATTCTTTACATTATCATATATATGAGCACCAACTAACAATGAGGCTACAACCTCTGTTTTGCAAGCAACAACTTGCTGAGAGCACCAACTCTCTATTTTCTCTAGCACCCACTAGAAGGAAGCACAAACTCCCTAAGTGTTCTAGCACCATCTGGATGGAAGCACCAATTTCCAGTCACACAGGCACCAACCTGTATAACAGAGAACAATAGTTCTCCCTTGCACCACCCTGCCACCCTAGTTTCTTTGGCTGCAGCCAGATGGAAGCTACAACTCCCTGTGTTCAAGCACCCACTTGAACCTCTGAGGACAACAGTCCTCCCTAGAACCTCCCTACCACCCTGAAATATCAATATTTTCTATTAAGACTTATTACAATGATATTAAGTTCTTCAATGGTTTACCAGTCTCATCATTGTTCTGCTACACTGCACTGCTCTGTCTTCATCAGTGTCTTATGCACACTCTTTGCGCTTTTTGTTCTTTTACCTTTTATGCTCTCTACGCCATGTCCCTTCAATGCACCATTACCCTTCTATCTGTCTCTGCTGCTATGCTCTGCCTTCTTCTTCACACCTGAATCACACCCTTCAACAACCACCCCAAAAATCACTTATTTTCTTCTCGCTTCTTCTAATGTCGAGTACTTTATATGATCATCATTGCAAATCTTCATCTTCTCAAGCAGTTTAACCCACGCATCGAGCATCACTGGGTGTTATGCCAATATTTCTCAGTCTCTCTGGCAGTTGAGATCCTTCGTCTTCTCTAGCATAGTCAAGCTAATCCTCTTTGTTGCAGTTATAGGCTTCAACGCTCATCCATCTGTTAATCGCCTCTAAGAATAGTCTTAAATAACTAGAAGATGCCTCGAGCCTCGTCATCTTCTCTGGCAATAATACTAAGGACTTTTCAAGTCCTCTGGCAGAAACCATCATTCATTTCTAGCAGTTACACTGTGAAGTGCAACAATAGCCCTCTGATCATATTCAAATTCACCTGCACCGTTGGATGGAGTTTGTAGGGTCTTGCGTTTCATTCGTCGTTTCACATTTTGGCATTTCAGGATTCCTTTGGTTAAGGTTTCTTTACGCTTCACGTGCTAATCCCTGAAACTCCGAAATGGATCTTGGTTGCACTAGATCCTTCCTCCATTTTCCACCGATGTGACCAATGGTTGTGGCCACAACCTACACCAAAATGTGTTTTTACATTTTGGTGATTCCTTTTGCAAGGCATCTCGACTCTCCAAGTCGCAGTCCCCGAAACTCCAAAATGGAGCTTGTCACTTCAATATTTTCTCTACATCTCTTCGACGATGTGACTGCCATCAGTGACTGAACGCTTATCCATAAAGCGCTTTCACGATTTCGCAATTCGGCATTTTAGCATCCTTGATGTGAATATTTCTTTATGCTCCATGTCCTGATCCATGAAACTCCGAAATGGAGCTTGCCGCTTTGAGATCTAGATCAACAGTGCTAAATCTACGGCGATCGAATGCCTATCCTCTTCCCTTGGACTTCATCCTTTAGGAATTTGGGGGAGTGATGGAGTTAAAACTCCCAAAGTGATGTCAGTCTTACGTCACTCGATGACGTGTCGTGAACCGAGTGGCTGTCACACGTCACTTAGAATTGTGATTTCCAGTGGCTTGAAATGTCAAATCAACTTGACACTTGTCATTGTCTGATCATGCCACGTGTCATAGTATTCCACCTATCCTTTCTGACATAGTCTGCCACAATCACCTCCTGGATTTTTCGGCCTAGATCACTTCGTGATTTCTCATATCATGATTTCAGTATTCTTGATGTGAATGTTCTCGACAATTCCAAGTCCTGGTCTCTGAAACTATGAAATGGAGTCAAGTTAGTTTTTCGGCTTTTCGCACTTCACAACTTCGGGATTACTGTCGTGAGAGTTATATACATTTCCAAATCTCGGTATCCAAACCTCTGGTATTTTACATTTCATGATTTCTCATTTCGCGACTTCGGGTTTCGTGATTTCAGGACTCTTGTGATGAAGAGACTTGACTCTTGAATCCTCCAACTACCAGTATCAAAAACTCCGAAATGGAGTCTTTGACATTTCAGGATTTCTCATTTCGTGACTTTGGGTTTCACGATTTCGGGACTCCTGCGATGAAGAGTCTTGACTCTTGACTCCTCCAACTCCCGGTATCCGAAACTCTGAAATGGATTCTTTGACATTTCGCAATTTCTCATTTCACGACTTCAGGTTTCGTGACTTCGGGTCTCTTGTGATGAAGAGTCTCAACTCTTGACATCTCACTCTCCCGGTATCCAAAACTCCAATAAAACACTTCTGATCTTTCCATGCCATTATCCTGGCATTGTTGATCTTCCTTGCCTGCCTGTTTGCCATAAAACGAGCAAGCACACTATTGCACTCTGTGTGCACCCCTGCACTTTCTCTTCTGAGCTTACATTGATCCTATTTGTTTTTCCATCGCTGCATACTCTGATCTTTCCATCAATGAAAATAACCTGCCTTTAAACATGCCAACAATCTCCCCCTTTGGCATTGATGGAAACCCTGAATGAGTGTGCTAAACTGTTTGGACCTCCAACTTTAGCATCTGGTTCGGACCACTCCTTTTCTCCCCCTTTGACATCAATGTCAAAGAAAACATGATCCCCCTGAGCTGTTGCAGTATTTTTAGGAGGTATCAGATATTCAACCAATACAAAACTCCCCCTAACTGGATGGACTCTCTTAGGTGTGAGAGGAGATGACACCAAGCTTCTGTCAGAGATATTCAAATGGTGTCTTGGCTAGGGGTTTAGTAAAGATGTTTGTAATTTGTTCTGTGGTTGGAATGTAATGGACCTTAACAACCTGATTGGTGACTTGCTCTCTCAGAAAATGATATTTTATGGGGATATGCTTGGCCTTGAAGTGGAGTACAGGATTCTTAGACACACTGATGGCACTAGTGTTATCATAATGAATTGGGATTGATGTTTCATATTTTACCTCCAGGTCTGCAAGTGTCTGAATCATCCATAATACCTGAGTGCAGCAAGTAGAAGCAGTAATGTACTCTGCCCTTGTAGTAAATAAAGAAATGGAACTTTTCTTTTTACTAAGCCATGCTACCAATGAGTCACCCAGGAAGAATGCTCCTCCACTGGTGCTTTTTCTCTCATCAACACAGTTTGCCCAAACTACATCTGAATAAGAAGTTAACTGAAAATTCTGATTTTTGGGATACCACAGACCATAAGTCATTGTTTCTTTCAAATACCTAAATATCCTTTTGACAGCTAGCAAATGACTTTGTTTAGGTGCAGACTAATATCTTCCTACCATTCCAACAACATGCATTATGTCTAGGTGAGATGTTGTGATGTACAACAGGCTTTTTATCATTGACTTATATGAACTTTGATCAACATCAGGTGAGTCATCATCCTTGCTTAATTTGCATCCAGTAACCATAGGTGTGCCCACAGGTTTAGAATCTTCCATTTGAAACCTTTTCAACATTTCTCTTAGATATTTTTATTGAGAAATAAACATCCCTTCAGACCTCTGAGTAATTTGCAGACCAAGAAAAAAAGACAGTTCACCTATCATAGACATTTCAAACTCAGACTCCATGGCAGAAGCAAACCATTTTACCAATGAATCCTTATTAAATCTGAAGATGATGTCATCTACATAGACCAACACAATGAGAAAAATCATCACCCTTTGTTTTGATATATAGATTGTTGTCAAATGTTCCTCTCTTGAACCCTTTGTCTTTTAAATACATATCCAGTCTATGATACCAGGCACGAGGAGCTTGTTTTAACCCATATAAATATTTCTTCAGCTTGCATACTAAGTCAGGTTTATCAGACATTTTGAAACCCTCTGGTTGTTCCATACAGACTTATTCATTTAAATCTCCATTTAGAAAGGATGACTTGACATTCATTTGATAGACTTTAAACCTTTTATGACAAGCATAGGCAAGAAATATTCTGATAGCTTCTAACCTTGCTACGGGCACAAATGTTTCATCAAAATCCAGTCCTTCTATTTGAGAATAGCCTTTATAGACCAGTCTTGCTTTGTTCCTGACAACTTGTCCCTGCTCATTCAACTTATTCTTAAATATCCACTTGGAACCAATGATATTTTTACCTTCCGGTCTATGAACCATCTCCCACATATTGTTTTTCTCAATTTGATCAAGTTCATCATTCATTGCTTTAACCCAAAGGTCATCTTTGCTAGCTTCATTAAAGTTCTTTGGTTTCAGCACGGATATGAAAGCTATATGTGATAGCTCGGTATTTTTGATTATCTTTCTCCTGGTTTGTACACCTTTGTCTTTTTCACCAATTATCTGACTTGTAGGATGATTCTTTTGAGTGATTCCGGAGGAGGAATTTGAAGTTGTCTGCTAATTTGAGTCTGTCTGAGTATCCATGTCTTCATCTGATTCAGAATCTTCATTTTCTAATTCTTGGACCTATTCATCTTCAGCTTTAGCTGTGTCGTCTACAGAAGACTCATTATTGTACACCTCTCTTGTTGGGATTCCTTCATCAACTTTTACGTCAATACAGTCAACCATTTTATGCAACCTCTTATTATAGCATCTGTATCCTTTACTGTTTGTAGCATATCCTAAGAAGATACCTTCATCAGCCCTGTCATCATATTTTCCAAGGTTCTCATCATTATTCTTTATGTAACATTTACTCCCAAAGACTTTGAAGTGTTTGATTGAAGTAGGTCTCCCATACTACAGTTCATAAGGTGTCTTGTCACTTTGCGGTCTGAGGTGGGCTTTGTTAAGAACATGACCTGTTGTGTGTATTTATTCTACCTAGTAGGTTTGACCAATGCTTTTCTCATTCATCATTGACCTGGCCATTTGCTGCACTGTTCTGTTTTGCCTCTCCACTACTCCATTTTGTTGTGGAGTTCTTGGGATTGTGTATTCTCTCTTGATCCCATGCATATCACAGAATTCCTTGAAATCACTTGACATAAATTCTCCTCCTCTGTCTGATATTACTTCCTTTAACCTCTTGCCTATTTGATTCTCAGTTAAAGCCTTAAATATTTTAAACTTATCAAGTGCTTCAACTTTTTCCTTGAGAAAGGAAACCCAAGTAAGTCTGGAGTAATCATAAATAATCAACATGAAGTAGTTTTATTTCCCTATGCCTTCTTGTCTTGATGGTCCACATAAATCCATATGAACTCGTTGGAGTGGTTTCTCTGTTGAAGTAAATCTCTTGGACTTAAACTATGTCCTGGTTAGCTTTCCTACTTGGAAGGGTTTACACATTGAATCTTGGGGCTTTGATATTCTCAGAATATCTTTTACTGCCTCGATATTTTTGATTTGGATTAAGTGGTCAAATTTTAGATGTCCAAGTCTCTTATGACATAACCATCTTTCATCATTTCTTCTTAGATGACACTCTTCTCTATTTTCTTTCAGCACATATACATTATTTTCTATCCTTGTGCCTTTGGCCACCACTTGTCCTGAGTTTACAGACTTTATTTTGCAGTCCCTGGACATGAACACCACTTCACATCCTTTGTCACACATTTGACTTACACTGAGCAGATTATGTTTCATCCCATCTACAAGTAGAACAACTTGGGATTTTCCTTTTCCATTACTTAAACTCACCATCCCTTTACCCTTTATTTTACCTGGAGCATCATTTCCAAAGGTTACATTTCCTGATTTTCTTTCACTTAGAGATAGAAACTTACCTTTGTCTCYCATCATATGTTTGGAGCATCCACTGTCTATATACCAAGGGTTYRTTTTTCTTTGAGCTGACAACACTAATCCACACTTGTCACTTTCTTTCTTCTTCCAAACCTTGACATTTTCAACAGGGGAATTCAAATCTGGTTCATAGTTCCTTAATCGACAGTCAACAAATTTATGTCCATAGTTATGACATATGTAGCATTCAATCTCATAGTTCAATAGGTCAAAATTATTGTTGCAGCTTTGTCTACTCATTGACTGTTGATTATTTCTTGACCTCCTTAGTTGCATGTCTCTAGACTTAATTTGGCAATTTGCAGTCTGTGAAGGTTTTTTACTTGGTTGTATCATTCTTTGTCGTGCCAAGTATTTAGTCCTTTGAAATATTAATCACTCATGTCTAAGTCTCAAGGAATAATTTACAACTTTGTGACCAAAGTTAGAACAGTAGAAAAAATAGCCATAGAAAAATTCTTTATACCAGGAAAATGGTTGTCTTCTTTGAGAAAATCGATTTCTTCCATGATGATGACATCTTTTAGTAGGGAGCACATTATTTATTTGTTCTACAGATTCAATCCTGGCACCTTTTTCTTTACTCATCCTGGGCGGTTGATTGGCTTCCTTTGTTTCTACAGGTTTGTTGTTGTCATTGGTTGTAGATTTGACAAACTTGATGGGTTCTTCGTTTCTTGGCTTACCACTACTTGATCCCTCTTCATAACCCAAACCGGTTTTCAGCTTTGGATTCCTTTGTTGATTCAGAATGGTGGCTAATCTTTTTGAGGCTTGATACTTGATAGATTATGATTATACAAGGCTTGAATCTTCTCCATCTCTTTCCTAGTTTTCACTACTTCTTGTTCTAAGGCTTCACATCTTGCCTTCTTTTCTGATAATTGTTGTTTCAGAATGTCTTTGATTTTCTTTGCCTCTTCTAATTCCACTTTTAGTAGGACAAGGTCTTCATTAGGTTCTTTACTGTCTTTCTCGAACTGTATCAACAATTGTCTTTTCTTTCTATTCTTAATTCTTAGTCTGTCAATCTCTTCCAGTGCACTGATCAGTTCCCCTTCCATGTCAACCACACCTTCTTCTTCATTATAATCACTTCATGTGATTTTATTATCATGATCCTCTTTGGCCATAACTATGAAGTCATTTAGTTTATCTTCAATAGAGGAGTCATTGTCTTCATCATCTGAAGGATCATCATCGTTGTTTATGCAAAGACTTTTCTTCTTAAAGTTATTCTCTTTAAATAAATTTATGTCTTTGTGCTTCTCCTCATCATTACATGTCTGATCCTTTCCTTTGTGAGGACATTTATTTTCAAAATGACCTATATTACCACAACTGAAACATTTGAAAGGAAGTTTACCTTTGTATTTGTCTGATCCCTTCTTCAGTCTCTTCACAAATTTTTCTTCAATTTCATTAGGCTCAGAATCCTCATTCTTGTCTACCGTAAATGATGCTTCTCTGGAGATGGGTTTATCTTTAACTATTCTCATTTCATATGCACTCTATGTTCCTAGAAGTTGATCAAACTCAGAGGTTTTTAAATCATTGAGTTCTTCTATAGCAGAGACGTTCGAGTTGAACCTATCTGGGGGAGATCTCAAAATTTTATGAACTAAAGAAGGTTCCTCAATTTGTTCACCAAGTGATTTCATTTCATTTACCATTTCTTCAACTCTCAGAAAGTATTTTCCAACAGTTTCATCTTCTTTCATCTTCAACTATTCAAATTGTACTCTATAGGTTTGAATCTTGGCATCTGTTACCTTCTCATTACCTTCATATCTGCTAATGAGTTTTTCCCACATTTCTTTGGCAGTTCCTAGGTGCATAACTTTTATGAATTATGCTTCTGCAAGCCCACTCAAGATAGCATCCATATCCTTAGCGTTGAAGCTAAATTCTAGCTTGTCATCCTTAATATCTAGTACAACTGGCTTTACATAACTAGTATCTACCACATCCCAGACATCTGCACCTAAAGCCATTATGTAGGTTCTCATTCTAACCTTCCAGAAGACAAAGTTTGTTCCATTGAACAAAGGGGCCTTATTGGTTGAATTTCCTTCGTGGCTTGACATGTTTAAGCTCTAGGATCTACCCTTAGATAAAAGGAGCTTGTTCTAATACCAATTGTTGGACAAATGAGAGGGGGGGGGGGAATCAATTGTCACTGTGCTTAAACACTTATACTTATTTTAAACTCTTTACAACACATTTAATGACAGTCACAATAATGCAGGGAAGTAAGCAATAGAACATTCAGCATTAGTCACACATATGAGATACACATAGACAGATATTTCCTGAGGAAACCCGTACAGGGTAAAAACCTCTTCTTCTTTATATGATAAGTAATCTTTACATTCTTTACATTATCATATATATGAGCACCAACTCATAATGAGGTTACAACCTCTATTTTTAAAGTAGCAACTTGCTAAGAGCACCAACTCTATGTTTTCTCTAGCACCAACTCCCTAAGTGTTCCAGCACCAACTGGATGGATGCACCAACTTCCAGTCACACAGGAACCAACCTGTATAACAGAGAACAATAGTTCTCCCTTGCACCACCCTGCCACCCTAGTTTCTCTGGATATAGCTAGATGGAAGCTACAACTCCCTGTGTTCAAGCACCCACTTGAACCTCTTAGGACAACAGTCCTCCCTAGCACCTCCCTACCACCCTGAAATATCAATATTTTCTATTAAGACTTATTACATTGATATTAAGTTCTTCAATGTCTTACCGGTCTCATCATTGTTCTGCTACACTGTGCTGCATTGTCTGCATCAGTGTCTTCTTCACACTCCTTGCGCTTTTTGTTCTTTTTCCTTTTATTCTCTCTGTGCCATGTCCCTTTAATGCACCATTCTTCTTCTGTATGTCTCTGCTACTGCGCTCTGCCTCCTTATTTACACCTGAATCACACCCTTCAACAACCACCCCAAAAATCACTTCTTTTCTTCTCGCTTCTTCTCATGTCGAGTACTCTATCTGATCATCATTGCAACTCTTCAGCTTCTCTGGTGGTTCAACCCTCTCGTTCAGCATCACTAGGTGTTATGATGAGATTTCTCAGTCTCTCTGGTAGTTGAGACCCTTCGTCTTCTCTATCATAGTCGAGCTAATCCTCTCTGTTGCAGTTACAACCTTCAATGCTCATCCATCTGTCAATCGCCTCTAAGAATAGTCTTAAACAACTGGAAGATTCCTTGAGCCTCTTGATCTTCTCTGGCGATCATACTGAGGCCTCTTCAAGTCCTTTGGCAGAAACCATCAGTCATTTCTAACAATTACACTGTGAAGTGAAACAATAGCCCTTCGATCATATTCAAGTTCACCTGTACCATTGGATGGAGTTCGTAGGGTCTTCCGTTTAATTCGTCATTTTTCATTTCGGCATTTTGGGATTCCTGTGGTTAAGGTTTCTTTATGATTCATGTACTGATCCCCGAAGTTTAGAAATGGATCTTGGTTGCACTATCTCCTTCCTCCATTTTCTGCCGATGTGGACAATGGTTGTGACCACAGCCTACACCAAAAGGTGTTTTCGCATTTCGATGATTCCTTCTGTGAGGCATCTTGACCCTCCAAGTCGTGGTCCCTAAAACTACGAAATGGAGCTTGCCACTTCAATATTTTCTCTACAGCTCTTCGATGATGTGACCACCATCAGTGATCGAGCGCTTATCCATAAAGTACTTTCACGATTTCACAATTCGTCATTTCGACATCCTTGATGTGAAGATTTCTGTATGCTCCATGTCCTGATCCCCGAAACTCCGAAATGGAGCATGCTGCTTTGAGATCTAGATCAACGGTCCTCGATCCATGGTGATCAAATGCCTATCCTCTTCCCTAGGACTTTAGCCTTTGGGACTTTGGGGGAGTGATGGAGTTAAAAATCCCATAGTGAGGTCAATATTGCATCACTTGATGATGTGTCGTGACCTGAGTGGCTATCATGTGTCATTCAGAATTGTGATTTCCAGTGGCCTGAAATGCCAAATCAACTTGACACTTGTCGTTGTCTGATCGTGCCATGTGTCATAGTCTTCCACCTATCCTTTCTGACGTGGTCTAACATAATCACCTCCTGGATTTGTTGGCCCAGATCACTTCGTGATTTCTCATATCATGATTTCGGCATTCTTGATGTGAATGTTCTCGACACTTCCAAGTCCCAGTCTTCGAAACTACGAAATGGGAAAGCACACTCTTGCACTCTGCATGCACCTCTGCACTTTCTCTTCTAAGCTTACGTTGATCCTGTTTGTTTTTCCATCACTGCATACTTTGATCTTGCCATCAATGACAAGCACCTACCTTTAAACATGCCAGCAATCTCCCCCTTTGGCATTGATGGCAACCCTGAATGAGTGCGCTAAAATGTTTAGACCTCCAACTGTAGCATCCAGTTTGGACCGCTCCTTTTCTCCCCCTTTGACATCAATGTCAAAGAAAACATGCTCCCCCTGAGCTGTTGCAGTATTTTTAGGAGGTATCAGATATTCAACCAATACAAAACTCCCCCTAACTGGATGGACTCTCTTAGGTGTGAGACAAGATTACACTCAGCTTCTGTCGGAGATATTCAAATGGTGTCTTAGCTAGGGGTTTAGTAAAGATGTCTGCAATTTTTTCTTTGGTTGGAATGTAATGGACCTTAACAAACTGATTGGTGACCTGCTCTCTCAGAAAATGGTATTTTATGGGGATATGCTTGGCCTTGGAGTGGAGTACAGGATTCTTAGACACACTGATGGCACTAGTGTTATCATAATGAATTGGGATTGATGCTGCGTATTTTACCTCCAAGTCTGCAAGTGTCTGAATCATCCATAATACCTGAGTGCAGCAAGTAGAAGCAACAATGTACTATGCCTCTGTAGTAAATAAAGAAATGGAACTTTTCTTTTTACTAAGCCATGCTACTAATGAGTCACTTAGGAAGAATGCTCCTCCACTGGTGCTTTTTCTCTCATCAACACAGTTTGCCCAAACTGCATCTGAATAAGCAGTTAACTGAAAATTCTGATTTTTGGGATACCACAGACCATAAGTCATTGTTTCTTTCAAATACCTGAATATCCTTTTGACAGCTAGCAAATGACTTTGTTTAGGTGCAGACTAATATCTTCCTACCATTCCAACAACATGCATTATGTCTAGGTGAGATGTTGTGATGTACAGCAGGCTTTTTATCATTGACTTATATGAACTTTGATCAACATCAGGTGAGTCATCATCCTTGCTTAATTTGCATCCAGTAACCATAAGTGTGCCCACAGGTTTAGAATCTTCCATTTGAAACCTTTTCAACATTTCTCTTAAATATTTTTATTGAGAAATGAACATCCCTTTAGACCTCTGAGTAATTTGCAGACCAAGAAAAAATGACAGTTCACCTATCATAGACATTTCAAACTCAGACTCCATGGCAGAAGCAAACCATTTTACCAATGAATCCTTATTACATCTGCAGATGATGTCATCTACATAGACCAACACAATGAGAAAAATCATCACCCTCTGTTTTGATATATAGATTGTTGTCAACTGTTCCTCTCTTGAACCCTTTGTCTTTGAGATACATATCCAGTCTGTGATACCAGGCACGAGGAGCTTGTTTTAACCCATATAAGTCTTTCATCAGCTTGCATACTAATTCAGGGTTATCAGATAGTTTGAAACCCTCTAGTTGTTCCATACAGACTTCTTCATTTAAATCTCCATTTAGAAAGGATGATTTGACATCCATTTGATAGACTTTAAACCTTTTATGACAAGCATAGGGAAGAAATATTTTGATTGCTTCTAACCTTGCTACGGGCGCAAATGTTTCATCAAAATCCAGTCCTTCTATTTGAGAATAGCCTTTACAGACCAGTCTTGCTTTGTTCTTGACAACTTGTCCCTGTTCATTCAACTTATTCTTAAAGATCCATTTGGAACCAATGATATTTTTACCTTCCGGTCTATGAATCTTCTCCCACGTATTGTTTTTCTCAATCTAATCAAATTCATCATTCATTCCTTTAACCCAAAGGTCATCTTTGCTAGCTTCATTAAAGTTCTTGGGTTCCAGCATGGATATGAAAGCTATATGTGATTGCTCGGTATTTTTTATTATCTTTCTCTTGGTTTGTACACCTTTGTCTTTTTTATCAATTATCTGACTTGCAGGAATATTCTTTTGAGTGATTCTAGAGGAGGAATTTGAAGTTGACTGTTGATTTGAGTATGTCTGAGTATCTATGTCTTCATCTGATTCATAATCTTCATTTTCTAATTCTTGGACCTGTTCATCTTCAGCTTTATCTGTGTCCTCTGTAGAAGACTCATTATTGTAAACCTCTGTTGCTAGGATTCCTTCATGAACTTTTACATCAATACAGTCAACCATTTTATGCAACCTCTTATTGTAGCATCTGTATCCTTTACTATTTGTAGCATATCCTAAGAAGATACCTTCATCATCCCTGTCATCATATTTGCCAATGTTCTCATCATTATTCTTTATGTAACATTTACTCCCAAAGACTTTGAAGTGTTTGATTGAAGCAGGTCTCCCATACCATAGTTCATAAGGTGTCTTGTCACTTTGTTGTCTAAGGTGGGATTTGTTAAGAACATGGAATGCTCTGTGTATTGCTTCTACCCAGTAGGTTTGACCAATGTTTTTCTCATTCATCATTGACCTGGCCATTTGCTGCACTGTTCTGTTTTGCCTCTACACTACTCCATTTTGTTGTGGAGTTCTTGGGATTGTGTATTCTCTCTTGATCCCATGCTTATCACAAAATTCCTTGAAATCAATTGACATAAATTCTCCTCCTATGTCTGATCTTATTTCCTTTAACCTCTTGCCTGTTTGATTCTTAGTTAAAGCCTTAAATATTTTAAACTTCTCAAATGCTTCATCTTTTTCCTTGAGAAAAGAAACCCAAGTAAGTCTGGAGTAATCATCAATAATCAACATGTAGTAGTTTTCTTTCCCCGTTCCTTCATATCTTGATGGTCCACATAAATCCATATGAACTAGTTGGAGTGGTTTATCTATTGAAGTAAAGCTCTTGGACTTAAACTATGTCCTGGTTAGCTTTCCTACTTGGCAGGGTTTACACATTGAATCTTGGGGCTTTGATATTCTCGGAAGATATTTTACTGACTCCAGATTTTTGAGTTTGATTAAGTGATCAAAGTTCAAATGTTCAAGTCTCCTATGCCATAACCAGATTTCATCATGTTTTCTTAGATGACACTCTTCTCTATTTTCTTTCAGCACATATACGCTATTTTCTGTCCTTATGCCTTTGGCCACCACTTGTCCTAAGTTTACAAACTTTATTTTGTAGTCCTTGGATGTGAACACCACTTCACATCCTTTGTCACACATTTGACTTACTCTGAGAAGATTATTTTTTAGCCCATCTACAAGTAGAACATCTTGGGATTTTCCTTTTCCATTACTTAAACTCACCATCCCTTTACCCTTTATTTTACCTGGAGCATCATTTCCAAAGGTTACGTTTCCTTATTTTCTTTCACTTAGAGATAGAAACTTACCTTTGTCTCTCATCATATGTTTGGAGCATCCACTGTCTATATACCAAGGGTTTGTTTTTCTTTGAGCTGACAACACTAATCCACACTTGTCACTTTCTTTCTTCTTCCAAACCTTGACATTTTCAATAGGGGAATTCAAATCTGGTGCATAGTTCCTTAATCAACAGTCAACAGATTTATGTCCATAATTATGACAGATGTAGCATTCAATCTCATTGTTCAATGGGTCAAAAATATTTTTGCAGCTTTGTCTACTCATTAACTGTTGATTATTTCTTGACCTCCTTAGTTGCATGTCTCTAGACTTAATTTGGGAATTTGCAATATGTGAAGGTTTTTACTTGGTTGTATCATTCCTTGTTGTGGCAAGTATTTATTCCTTTGAAATATTAATTTCTCATGTCTAAGTATTAAGTAACAATTTATAGCTTTGTCACTAAAGTTGGAACAGTAGAAACAATATCCATAGAAAAATTCTTTGTACCTAGAAAATGGTTGTCTTCTTTGAGCAAATCGATTTCTTCCATGCTGATGACATCTTTTAGCAGGGAGCACATTATTTATTTGTTCTATAGATTCAATCCTGGCACCTTTTTCTTTACTCGTCTTGGGTGGTTGATTGTCTTCCTTTGTTTCTGCAGGTTTGTTGTTGTCATTGGTTGTAGATTTGACAAACTTGATGGGTTCTTCATTTCTTGGCTTACCACTACTTGATCCCTCTTCATAACCCATACCAGTTTTCAGCTTTGGATTCCATTGCTAATTCATAATGGTGGTTAATGCTTCTAAGGCTTGATACTTGACAGATTCTGATTATACAAGGCTTGAAACTTCTCCATCTCTTTCCTAGTTTTCACTACTTCTTGTTCTAAGGATTCAAATCTTGCCTTCATTTCTGATAACTATCGTTTCAGAATATCTTCAATTTTCTTTGCCTCTTCTCATTCCACTTTTAGTAGGACAAGGTCTTCATCAGGTTCTTTACTATCTTTCTCAAACTGTATCAACAATTGTTTTTTCTTTCTGTTCTTAATTCTTAGTCTGTCAATCTCTTCCAGTGCACTGATCAGTTATCCTTCCATGTCAACCACACCTTCTTCTTCATTATAATCACTTCCTGTGTTTTTATTATCATAATCCTCTTTGGCCATAACTATGAAGTCATTTAGTTTATCTTCAATAGAGGATTCATTGTCTTCATCATTGTTTACGCAAAGACTTTTCTTCTTAAAGTTATTCTCTTTAAAGAAATTTATGTGTTTGTGCTTCTCCTCATCATTGCATGTCTGATCCTTTCCTTTGTGAGGACATTTTTTTTTTAAATGACCTATCTTACCACAGTTGAAACACTTGAAAGGCATTTTACCTTTGTATTTGCCTGATCCCTTCTTCAGTCTCTTCACAAATTTTGCTTCAATTTCATCAGGCTCAGAATCCTCATTCTTGTCTACCTTAAATGATTCTTCTCTGGAGGTGGGTTTATCTTTAACTATTCTCATTTCATATGCAGTCAATGTTCCTAGAAGTTGATCAAACTCTAAGGTTTTTAAATCATTGAGTTCTTCTATAGCAGAGACCTTTGGGTTGAACCTATTTGGGAGAGATCTCAAAATTTTTTGAACTAAAGAAGGTTCCTCAATTTGTTCACCAAGTGATTTCATTGCATTTACCATTTCTTCAACTCTCAGAAAGTATTTTCCAACAGTTTCATCTTCTTTCATCTTCAGCTGTTCAAACTGTACTCTGTAGGTTTGAAGCTTGGTGTCTGTTACCTTCTCATTACCTTCATATATGCTAATGAGTTTGTCCCAGATTTCTTTGGCAGTTCCTAAGTGCATAACTTTTATGAATTCTGCTTCTACAAGCCCACTCAAGATAGCATTCATAGCCTTAGCGTTGAAGCTAAATTCTAGCGTGTCATCCTTATTAGCTAGTACAACTGGCTTTACATAACCAGTGTCTACCACATCCAAGACATCTGCACCTAAAGCCATTATGTAGGTTCTCATTCTAACCTTCCAGAAGGCAAAGTTTGTTTCATTGAATAGAGGGGCCTTATTGGTTGAATTTCCTTCATGGCTTGACATGTTTAAGCTCTAGGATCTACCCTTAGATAAAACGGGCCTGCTCTGATACCAATTGTTGGACAACTGAGAGGG
>JZKD02S0693152.1:217891-233233 GCA_000966675.3 Picea glauca
TTTTGATAAAGGAAAATAAAAGGTCATCAATATGGTTCAAGTAGATAGTTGTACAAATGTTTTGTTTGATTTCATTCCAAGAACTTTGACTATAGCTGAAATGAAGCAAAGACACGAAGAAACAAAAGCTATACATATTTGTGAGATTGATAATAGAGTTTTTTATAACAAAGTGTCAAAATGGCTACAGAAATTCTTGCCAAACCAGTGGTTAATAAATAAATGTATTATGAACCTCTAGCCTCTATAACTGAAATCATAATTTGCAAAATAGTTATTATATTGTGGATAATAGGCCAGAAAATGTTTTTTTTAAGAAATGATCCATGGTATGGTAGGATGGGAAAATACTCAAATGGTATATTTGGGGAAATATGCACTTGAAGTAGCTATTTTACTAGCATTTGGTATTTGGAAATGTTGGCGAGATTCTATTCAAATTGAAAATCAAGTCCAAATTCTCAATGGTGGTCCTACTTCATTTGGTATTTGGAAACATTGGCAAGATTCTATTCAAACTGAAAATCAAGTCCAAATTCTCAATGGTGGTCCTACTTATCTTGTACTACTATTATCAATGAACAATGAATTTGTCGGAAATATGGTTGATAAGAAGTAAAAGCAATAATTATTCTTATCTCATCATATTTGTGTTTTATATCTGAGAGATGAAAATTTTCAATACATGTAAGATTTCCTATATGAATCTTGTGACGTAGATGATCCTACAATGAAGAGTTATGTCAATATTTATCCTTTTGTAGTAGAAAAATATGCATATGATAAACTAACTATTCATCCAATAAGTATGAATTCAACGAGTCTTGCAAAAAATCACCAAGTGTTTGAATCAGTTGTCACATAAGTTTGTAATAATAAGAATCTAAAGAAGTCTATTTGTGGTCTACAAAATATGGTAAATTCTAAATCATATTCTTCACAACTAGAAAGGAGAGATTTTTATTGAAAAATACGAACTAGACCAAGAACTCATCATAAGAAATGCCAAGGAAAAAGTTGTTCTCAAACGAAAAAAACATTTATTTGGAAAGAAAATAAATTCCAGTTTTAAAGATAAGAAGAGTTATCTTAGATACCAACCAAAGAAGAATAATAATATTGATCAAAAATAAAGTTTAGTGTTTCAATTGAAAAAAAAATTGGCGTTATGCAATTGATTATTTAGACAAGCACGAGGCTTATGGTAAAGTTAAGGATTTACTAGTTGATCTAGATTTCACTGCTTCTGATTACATCTTATCTAAGAATGAAAAATATCCCTTTGATGATGGTGTGATATATCCTTTTAAGAACTATAAATAAGTTGATGAGTCAAATATAAAATCTTGTTCTGATTCGGATGATGAAGTATTGTTTCCTTTACATAGAGATTTTATGATCAAACATTCTATCCAATGGTTGAACAACTACAAAAATATATGATTTCATTACATGTATCTTCCGAGTAGATTCCTTCATGGAAAATCCAACATACTCTTTCAACGTATAAATAAATTTAGTCTGTGTAGCAGTGGTTGGCTCACTATTGTATTGGTGAAAATCCTCATACCACCTCTAATTTTATTTCAAAACTATTGTATATTCCTAAATTACGTACCATGTTTCTTGAAACTAGTACACATATATTTCCTCCATTACTTCTATTCCACCTCCATACACTTTATATACTTGTCATTGTTTATGATTGCATCTTTGTGAGACATTCTCCAACTTACAAACCTATGAGACGTGGATCATTGCAGCGATGCGAGTCTTTCTAGAGCTTACAAACCTAAGAGAAAACCCCTAAGAAGGGTATGTGGTTCCTACCTGAGACAGAGCTAGAATGTAGATATGACCTCCTCCATTCAGAGAGTTGAGAAGAAATCTAGATGATTATCCAATGGGAAAGGCGATCTATTGAGTTAGAAGTTCCTGTGGTTGAGCACAAGATGAACGTATGAAATCCCAAAGTGATGGGCGCATCGTCATGTGAACAAAATGAATATGATGTATTATCCTCCTCTGAGAAGCATAGTTGAAGAGAGACTCCATATGATTCTCTTATGTGAGGCAGTGGGAAAGAAGATCTGTAGAGTGGACGTGCATGTGGACTAGAACAGGTGAATGTGTGAAGATCTGGTTCTTTTGTGTAATGCAGTGAGCTAGAGATATGAACATCCCTATGGATGTGCCCCTAGTGGATGAGCACTAGTGGGTGGATCAAATCATTTTCTATATTGTACAAGAGTCAGACCTGCCTGTAACCCTAATTGTAATGTAAAGGGTACAGGTCTGCCCCACCTTAATGTGACTGTTAATTAATATAAAAAATAATTAATATGGTTAATATTAATTATATTATAATCTAGTGAGGTTGAAATTGTTGTGCCAATAGAAACTTATGTTGACAGGTTCAGGTTAGTATAATTAAAGGTAAATTCCCCATTGAGGAAACATATCTTTCAAGTGAGTTTGGAAATTTCAGCAAGTACACCTTCTTGGGAAAAGTGTGCACCTCTCTTGGGCGCTAGTCTTCTAGGGTTTGAGAACCCTCTTGTGCACTAGGTTTTATCTTAGTGGTGAAGGTATTTCTCTTGAGGATTATAACAAAGGATTTGGCTAGGTTTTCTTCCCTTATTGAGAAGGGTTTCCCAGGATACTTATTGTGTTCTTGTGCATTGTGCTTCTTCTTGTGATCTTGGTTGTTGCAACATTTATGGTTATGGTTAAATGCTAAAAATGGAATGAACTGCATGCTTAACCTTGACTATTGAAAATTCAACATAGTATCAGAGCATAGGTCTTAAAAGAACCCATTGCACAAGCATCCACCAAGTCTCAACTCACCTTTTGCAAAATCATACGACCCTTCTAGGGTTTCCAGAAAATTCTATACGACCTTCCTTTGAGTGGCGATTCAACTCTTAATACTTGGACATTGGGGACAATTTTGGCATAGAAGAGTACGGCCTCCTCCAACGCATCTCCAGAATATCTCAAAGTGAAATTATGAGAAATTTTGAATTTTGGCCCTAGGGTTTCTAAGGTGTCTAAATTTCCTACAAAATATTAATTATAGACTTCTGAAGAAATGTTTCTCTTGAATCAACAAGCATATTTGTGACACTATCAAGTTTATTATTTGCAGTGATAATTCCAACATAATCCAAGGTTAATAATTCAACGTAATCATTAGGTTTTAAAAATCCAGTTGGCGAGAGTTTGAAGAAACCAATCAAATGAAAAACAGAGCCTTAGTAGAAGATAGGCTTGGTGGAGCAAGGAACTTTAGCTCCTATAAATCAAGGCTTCAAGTCACTCTTGAAGAAGATGACCACTTGGATGTGGTAACTAAAACCCTACCAACCATAGCTACATATATAGAGAAGAAGATAAGAAAGGAAGAAGATATCAAAGAAAGAAAATTAAGCAACTACGCAGTAAGGGATCACCTCTTGCCTCGTATTTCCAACCTAAATACAACCTATGACATGTATGAAGCTTTAAAAGGAATGTTTGAAAGTGACAATACCCTCATAGATCTTACCTTAAACAGCCAAATTCAAAGTACCAAGATGACAAAGGGTGACACAATTTCCATCTTCTTTATGAGGTTATCATAGGTTAAAGAACAACTAGAGACCATCGGGGAAATCATGTCTGATAGAGAAATTGTCTTAACCACTCTCCAGAATCTTCCAAAATCATGGGAAACTTTCATTCAGAGTATCAATGGAAGAGAATATCTACCAACCTTTGATCATCGATGGACAGATTGTACTCAAGAATAACTTAGAATTAGAAATAGAGGAGTGGAAGATTCCTCAGAAGAAAATCATGCTCTCACACTTCATACAAAGAAGGGAGAAAAATTCAAAAGAAATTTCAGGCAAACATTTAAAGGTGAAAATTCTTCATCAAATCCAAGTTATCAAAGAAGAGATGTTTCAGAAATCTAGTGCTTCAGATGTGACAGTTATGGACACTATGCAAGAAATTGTTCAACCAGAAGAAGGGAAGACAATATGCTTCCACTGTCGACATTGATCTAGACCCACCTCAAAAGAATGAATTAAATAGAGAGGATAAGTACTTCCTCTAAAACTAAAGCATGACTACAAACCAAGTAAACCAATTGATTTCAAATTTTATAGTTGATTGCATTTTTGAATAAATCACTAGTATGGGAACCCTCAAAGACTTGGACCATTATCCTTGGTACGGGAGTCCAAACCATATTGATTGATTATTATACAAAACAATCAGAGATGTTGTCCTTAAAAGAAGAGATATCCATTCAAACAAACCCAAATAATCTTAGATGAAGATTGATAGTGAAACAATACCTTCTCCCCCTTCAGCAATTCAAAGGGAGACATACATTATTCCAGTTGATTCAGTTTATTCAGTTGATATGGTTGGAGATATTGCAGTAGGGCATAAAAGGCCTACCTAGAATCACTCGACAAGAAGCATAGAAACATACAAGCCTCTCAGGGAACATCCCAAGAAAGTAAAAGAGATATTCAAAGCTATCCTTCAGTTATGAGACACCTTATTGATGTTGAGCCTCCTTTTCTTAGAGAATCCACATGAGAACAAGTATGGAAATATGCCATAACAAGAAGAATACCAAAATATCTTAAAGAATGATGCATAAATATATTATTCAGGAACCAGAAGAGAAGTTTGTAGTAACTTCCAATTTGATCTATAAGATCAAACATCCAGCTGATGGAAGTGTTTAGAAATACAAAACAAGATCTATAGCAAGAGGTTTCTCACAAACAAAGGGAGTTGTCTATGATGAGACACTTGATTCAGTAAACCCGATACACTTACATCTGTACTACCATCCATGAGTTGGAAACTATACCAAATAGATATATTCTTGATGAGTTTGGATTTCAACAAGAGTATTGTTTATCCAAACCTATATTATTATAGTGTTGGTGACAAGAGACTGATTTTGATAACTCATTCAAAAAACCTTATTGTTGGATACAAGTAATCCTTGAATTTAGAATTCAAGATGAAGAATCTGAGTATAATACACTACTCCTTGAGACAAAAAGTATGACAGAGGACCAATGATATTTTCCTGAGTCAAGGAAAAAATATAGTAAAGATACTAAAGAAGTTCAAGTATGACAGATTGTGGAATCCATCGTGATAAATTTAAAAAGGAGAAGATTGATGATGATTCAGATGAGAGTGATCCACATTGGATCATTGATGTATCTGGTTAAACACCAGACTTGATTCATGACATGCGGTGAATATGCTTAGTCATTTCATGAGTCAACCAAGACAAACTCACTAGAAAACAACAAAACATGAGGCACAGTCAAATATGGCCTGAGATATGCCTCCAAAGTAAAATTGAGTTTGCAGGATATGTTGATTCAAGATTGAGCAGAAAATACAGTGAACCAAGAAGATCACATCCGGTTGATGAAGTTTTCCATGGTTTCCTAATGCAGCAGGAAATGAAAAAATTTGTGGCCTTGAATACCACAGAAGCAGAGTATGTACCATTGAGTGTGCAAAGCAATATGGCTTCACAAGATTTTAACAGATCATGAGATGGATCCTATGATGATAACCAAGAGCTCCTTGAGAACCCAATGTTTCCTAATTAATCAAAACACAATGAGATTAAATATTATTATATCATAGATATGATGCAAGAGAAAAATCATACACATGCAATACCTCCCTACACATGAGCAGATTGTAGACATCTTCACCAAACTAATTTGGTGAAAAATGCCTTCCTAGTTGAGAGGGAGTATTGATGACTCCAATCCAAGACAAAATTTAGAGTACATCCATGTGACACTTGGCATGATGAAGAATACCTCCCTAGCTGAGAGGGAGTGTTGATGATTGCAGCTATGTGAGACATTCTCCAACTTACAAACCTGTGAGATGTGGATCATTGCAGCGATGTGAGTCTTTCTCTAGCTTACAAACCTAAGAGAAAGCCCATAATAAGGGTATGTGGTTCCTACTTGAGACATATCTGGAACGTAGAGATGACCTCCTCCATTTAGAGAGTTGGGAATAACTCTAGATGATTATCCAGTGGGAAAGGCGATATGTTGAGTTAGACGTGCTTGTGGCTGAGCATAAGGTGAACGTGTGAAATCCCAAAGTGTTGGGTGCATCATCATGTGAACATAAATGAAGATGATGTATTAGCCTCCTCTGAGCAACAAATTTGATGAGAGACTCCAGATGATTCTCCTGTGTGAGGTAGTGGGAAAGAAGATCTGTAGAGTGGATGTGCCTGTGGATGAGAACAGGTGAACATGTGAAGATCTGGTTCTTCTGTGTAATGCAGTGATCCAGAGATATGAACATCCTTATGGATGTTCCCCTAGTGGATGAGAACTAGTGGGTGTATAAGATCCTTTGATATATTGTATAAGAGTCAGACCTCCCTGTAACCCTAATTTTAATGTAAAGGGTACAGGTTGGCCCCACCTTAATGTGACTATTAATTAATATAAAAGATAATTAATCTGGTTAATATTAATTATATTATAAGCTAGTGAGGTCGACCCTGTTGTGCCAATAGACACTTCTTTTGAAAGGTTCAGGTTAGTATAAGTAAAGGTAAATTCCCCATTGAGGAAACATAC
Organism: Picea glauca; assembly: GCA_000966675.3. Taxonomy (NCBI): domain Eukaryota; kingdom Viridiplantae; phylum Streptophyta; class Pinopsida; order Pinales; family Pinaceae; genus Picea; species Picea glauca. The sequence goes on from JZKD02S0693152.1 coordinate 224,542, forward strand.
CTTTCAAGTGAGTTTGGAAATTTCAGCACGTACACCTTCTTGGGAGAAGTACACACCTCTCTTGGGTGCTAGTCTTCTAGGGTTTGAACACCCTCTTGTGTGCTAGGTTTTATCTTGGTGGTGAAGGTCTTTCTCTTGAGGATTATAGCAAAGGATTTGGCTAGGTTGTCTTCCTTTGTTGAGAAGGGTTTCCCAGGATACTTCTTGTGCTCTTGTGCATGGTGCTTCTTGTTGTGATCTTGGTTGCTGCAACATTTATGGTTATGGTTAAATGCTAAAAATGGAATGAACTACATGCTTAACCTTGACTATTGAAAATTCAACACTCATGACTATCCAGTCCAACCTCAACAATATAAGAGTTTTGCTTCTAGTACTATCCTTATTCCTTCCCAGAATGAACCTTCTTAATCATGTTTACTTCTACTAGCATTCTCCTTTGATTGGAAACCCAAAACTAGAAAAATCAAAGAAGAAAATATTTCTATGTTGAATAAGAAGAAAGAAAAGAAAATATTTCTATGATTGAAATCTGTCGATGAAGAATATCAAAGAGTGAAAAAAAAATGAAGAATACTTGAAACACAGTGAATAAGGATTCTACAGAGAAAAATCTTGTAGAAAAAGTTGCAGAATGTTTGATTCAAAGAAAGGTACATCTTTATATTATGTAGAAAACATCAAATAAATTTTTAACCTTGAAGAAGATATGAAAATGATAAATGTGTAATGTTGTCGTCCTTATACACACCTACTAACATGGAGAAGTTTCCAACCCACTTGGTGTGTCCTTGGAGGCACAAACCTAAGTCTAGACCCAATGTCACCTCAATCTAGACCTCTTTCGTCTAGGATCACTCCTAGGGAAGCCAAGGCGGGTAGACCTTATTAAACTATGTGAAGTTTGATTAATGATCTAGGAGTTAATTGAGTTAATTGTTAAAAAAACCCAACCCAATGACAAGAATCAAGTGCAAAAGTGAAATTCCTTTAATGACAAGCAAACCCCTTAATTATGTTCAACAATTAGACCAATGCCTAAAGATTAACAAAATGGAGTCAATGAGATATATAACAAAATACAATTATACAAGAATGAAACAACGTTATGAGATATCCACAATAAGTATGAGAAACTACTTTACACTTAAGCCAAATATGCTCAAATAACAAAGAATGTTGGAAACAAGGAATGCTTTTAAGAAAGTATTCACAAGAAACATAAATTCTTGAAAGTAGATCGCAACTTGAAAAAGTAACTTGCTTGAAAATAAATGTAATGAAAGAGTGTGTAGGTTGATTTTAGTAAGTTTTAGGTCTCTCTTGAATTAAGGGGTAAATTAGGTGTGAAAGATGCAAGCCTACATTATGTGACTACCCCTAACTCTTATCCCTTCAAACAAAAGGAAGTGTTGGGCACTCAAGAAGAAGAACAAACAAGGTTTGTCCCTAGCTCCATAGGTCAAATCCAGAATGCTTGGGTGCTCAAGCAAGGAGGAAATATAGTGCCATGAAGTCGTCCCTGATTTCAACCCCTTATAGCCTCCCAAGTCACCCTTTTTGGTGGTAGAAGCAATAAAAATTGGGTGTCTACTTAATCTAGCCTATCAATCCTTTTCCCTTTCTTAGTTACCCAAGATACACAAATTGGAAAGGGGAGGGAATACATGGCAAAGGCGGGGCACAATTTTGATAACTTTACAACAATTTAAAAATTAGACTAGCCTTCATGATATTGCATGGATGGCAAGTCCAATCTCTTTGCAATGAGTGGGAAAAATGAAATAAATTGAATGACTCGAAAAAATAAAAGAGAAGCCCACAACTATGGCACAAGATGGAGGACAAGCCTACTAGTTTTGGCCAAGGTGGGTAAATAAAAGTAATGCAAAAAATTAAACGTAAATCTAGCCTTCACGATATTGCATGGATGGAAAAGCCAATCTATTTGCAAGTTGTGGGCAAAAACACAAAAATTAATTACACTTTACAAAAAAATTAAAGTGGAGAGAATGCAAGCCCAATAGACTCTCTTGGGCTGCTTACAATATTTAGAAAGTGAAGTAGAGAAGAGGGTTTGGCACAAAGACCCTTGGATGTCTGCTTGAGTGTTTTGGGGCCAAATATATGCAAAAATCCTCTTGTAACCTACAAAAACCTGCAAAAAACAACAAGATTATCTTGCTGGAAATTGCTAAAATAACTTAGAACAAATTATTTTAGATTATCTCAATGATCAGAAATAATAAAATAAAAATTTATGAACATAAAAAGAAATATTAGATTGCATATTTTTTTGAAAATAAAGCTAAAAACTGATAGATATGTGGTTGAAAATAAAAAACAGAAAATATAGAAGCTTTATATGGTTGAAAAAGATGGATTTCTAGATCTGAAATCCACTCCTCCAAGCCTTTAGTAACCTGCGGTTTTTTGTAAACCCTTGCTACAAAATACAAAGAAGGTGAGTGCGATCTAATAACTTGAAAAATATTTTCCAAATCAATTAGAAACAACTCACAAAAACTAATTGAAAGACTACTACTAGTCTATCCCAAGCAAAATACTTTGCTTGGATGTGCAAGTAAAAATGAAAACAAGGAAATACAAAAGAAATAAATTGCAAAAACATTACCTCATAAAAAATAAACAATGGCTCCAAGAATACTCCAAGAGACACAAGATATCCTACAACACTTCTATTTTATTAAGAAAGAAAAAAAATTCCCAATGATACCAAGAATCATGAGAAAAAATGGGAGAGAATGAGAGAGAAATGGGAGAGAGATGGGAGAGATTTTGGCATAGTAGAGTTGTTGTAAGAATATATTTCAAAATGAGGAGGGAGGCATTTCTTTTATATGAGGGAGAGAGGATAAGCCCCTCTTGGATGAATTACAAGTGTCACACATCCAAGAGAGATAGACAAAGTCAAGAAACATTTTTAGGGTTTTGATAGTGAGTTAGAGTTTGAGGGGTGACATGTGAAGGGGGAAAACACATTTTGACTTTTAAAACATGAGGTTATGCTATAGGAAGGGAGAAATTAGGGTTTTCGGTATTTTTTCACTTTAAATTTTCACTTTTCCCTAAGTTCACGAGGAAGGGGGTGCACTTTTCACTAGGGAGAATCACTTTTGGTTGTTGGCTTGGCATGGGGGGGTCTTTTAAGTGGAAAATCACTTTTACAACTTAGGAAATACATTATAAATAATTTACCCGCTCTCTCTCATGACTTTAGACATTTTTACAATTTTTGGCTTTTTTAATTTAGCCAATTATTTGTTGACTTTTGACTGACTTGGACTCATCATGGACAATGACCTAGCAAATATTGTCCAATTGAGATGAAACTTGGTCCAAGGGTGTAGGGGGTCATCTTACATTTGATTTGAGTACCCACACCCCTATATAAAATCTCGAAGGACCAATTTTTTACATTTTACATAAAAAATAATTAAAATTTCCAATTAATGGAAATTTTTAATAATTAAAAAAAAACTATCAAAACCTAACGGAATTATGCAAGACTATAGAATATGTATAGCATGGTCATTTAAAACATTTATAAACCTTATTCATCCCATGGGCTCGATCATTAGAACATATTTCACCACTTTGGAGAATTATTGTGAGTGAAAAACTCAAGGATAATTAAAATGGCATGTTAGGCCAGATTAATTACCCAAGGAAAAAAAAAACACTCGATGAAAGGACTTCCCTAATGATAAAGTATTACATAGAAATACGTTCTAGAGGAAAAAATTTCCCTACTGAGCCATAAGTCTTCACAATATGTTGTACCATATGGTACATAGATTCATGGTACATGACATTGACCCCTAGTTGAAATAGGTGATCAACATCTGGCTCCACATGGGGACGTATGTTCAATCTCTTTGGAAGGAGAGCATGCGATAACCTCAGAATATACTAGTTAGAGTGCTCACCAATACCCATCATAAGTACATGTGTAAAAGAATAAACCATAAATAAATGAAATGATATTGACAATAATCACATAAATAAAATGATTATACAAAAAACTATATACATAAATGAAATAATAACAAAATTGAAATACTAAAGGAAAAAGGTTAGAGATACGTTACAAAGAGTGTCCCTTTGGACACAAAATGGCTCTTCACTTAAAAAATAGTTTGATTTGTTTCCCATTTCTTGGAATATTCGTGGGCTCACCATCCAAATGGATAAAAGTGGAAAGAATTAGGACTGACCACATAGTGGAAGAGGTGAGACCCTAGGTGTCTTAAAAGTACCTATCCAGAGTGACTCGTTGAAGATCCTTTTCCAAGTTTTATTAACTTGAAGATTTTCTTGAGAATAGACCCACCAAGAAACATGCTTTTCCCCTTTTTCACCTGAACTCTGAAGTCTAGTCGACTTTGTAAATTTTTTGTGAATTTCTACATATGACTATCATGGTGGAAGGTCAACCATTTTTCATAATGATTTGGAATTTGTAAACTGCAATTACCTTCCATGTTCCCATTATCTTGTATTGAATCATCTGATGGGTGGGAGGTTGGAAGTGTAATTGTCAAGGAAACTGCTTCACTATTTTCATCAAGGTTGTCGAATATCTTCTCTGAAGAGAGGGGTTCTTTGGGAGGTGGGTGGGGATTTGAATTATCTCGATATTCAACAAATTCAAACTCAAATTCATTTTTTTCCTCCTGATCAATTGTTGGCTCATCTATGGGCTCATCCAAAATTTCCACATGAACTTCCCTTTCTTGTTCATTGTGAATATCTAGTTCTATAAGATCTAAATATCCAATGTAATTACTTGTACTAGCAAGGTGAGATTTTGATATCCTTAACTGATTTACACTAATGAATTATGTGGTTTTAACAACCTATGTCAATTTCTCGATGGGAGTATCCATATTAATATCTAAACTTCTTTTTTTATATATAGAGGTTCCTTCTCCTTCCATTTTTCCATAAAAGCATCAACCAATTCATTGTAAGTTTCAACCTGGTCATCCACCCAATGTCACAATAAATAAACAATATAATATAAAGACATTAAAATAATAAATAAAGGTAAAATTAACCATTAATGTAATAAAAAGGTCATGACTAAAAGCCATGACTCTTCATAAAAGACCATAGGGTATATTTTTTTATATATATATATAGGCCCTATCATTGTAATATCACCATTATTTTACAATCAATTATTATTATATATTTTGTTATGGAATAAGAATGAAGTTGTTCATTAAGAAACCCTTATGTTCTTTACTGATGCAACTTTTATGTGGTTGGTGGAAAACTCCTTCCATGATGGAGGTTACCATAAAGAGATTGGAAATGTGTCATTTTAGTTGATGTGTGATAAGTGGAATTATACCACCACTTACTAAGGTGCAACCATTGAAACCATTTATTTTGTTTATCGGAGATAAAACAATGAAGATAGGTTTCTAAACATTTATCGACGACTTATGTTTGACCATCTGTTTGAGGGTGGTAAGTTGAGCTCATATTGAGAGAGGTTTCTATATGTTTGAAAAATTCTCTCAAAAAATTCCCTTTAAATTTGGCATCTCTATCGCTGACGATAACCTTAGGGAACCCATGTAGTTTGTAAATATTTTTACATAATATTTCATCTGTTTGTTTTGCTAAATTTGTTTTGTTGAATTTGTTGTCCTTACTCCAATGAAGTGTGCATAATTAGTTAGTATGTCTACTACTACTAATATTTTATCTTTTCTGTCGGATATGGGTAGTCCTTCAATGAAATCTATTGCAATTTCTTCCCATTTTTGGTTGGGAATGTATAACGGGTGGAGTAGCCCAGGGGTCGACAAATTTTCATTCTTTTTCCTTTAACATAGATCACATTCTGCTACATATTTTCAAATATCTGCACTCATCCCTTTCCAAAAAAATGATCTTCGTACATTATAGTATGTTTTGAAAAATCATACATGACCTGCAACTGGGAAATTGTGAGATTATTGAAGAACCTTGGCTTTAAATATTGAGTTGGTATTTAAGTAGATTGTCCCTTTATACCATAAGATGTTGTTTTTCCATTTGAACTTAGGATATTGATTTAAATTTTTTATTATAGAGCAAGTCTCCGAGTTTTTTGCATACTCAGTTTGGATTTCATAAAACCATTCTAGAATGGCTATTGATATTGCAAAAACTTGTATTTATTCATATTTTCGTGATGGGGAATCAACCGTGATGTTGTTTTTTCCTCTTTTATGTATAATTTCCATATCAAATGTGGCAATTTTCTCTATCCACTTTTGTTGTTCGGTTGACAATGTTTTTTGTTGTAACAAGTACTGGAGACTGTTATGATCTGTGCATATCAAGAACTTAATTCCCAATAAATATTGGTGTCATTTTGTTAATGCATGCATGATGGAAAACATTTCCTTGTTGTAAGTGGATTGTAAGTATTTTGTTTAATTTAGTTTCCTTCTCTCAAAAGCTATTGGGTGCCCATCTTGCATCAATATTGCTCCAATTACAAAAACCTGAAGCATCACTCTTGATGATGAAAGGTTTGGAGAAGTCAAGTGTTGCTAATACCGGGGTTGTGGACATAATGTTTTTTAAGTTTTCAAAACATTTTTGTGCTTCCAAATTCCATTGGAAAGAGTTTTTCTTAAGGATATTTGTTAGATGGGCGATTAAATGAGCATAATTCTTGATGAATCTTCGATAGTATCTTGCCAATCCTAGAAATCCTCTTAACGTGGATATGTTTTTGGGTTTATGCCATTATGTGTTTTCCCTGGTTTTCTTGGGGTATACATTCACTCCTTTTTTGGATATGATGTGACCAAGGTACTCTACTTCCTCCTTTCCAAACACACATTTTGACATTTTGGCATAGAATTGATTTTCCTCCAGAAGAGATAACATTTGTCCCAAATGTTTCATATGCTCCTCCCTTGTCTTACTATACACCAAGATATCATCGAAGTAAACTAAGACATGTTTATGTAAGTATGGGTGAAATAATTCATTCATTGTCGCTTGGAAAGTGGCGGGGGCATTAGTTAGCTCAAAAGGCATCACCTTGAATTCGTACTGTCCTTCGTGTGTCTGGAAGGAAGTCTTGGCTACATCATCTAGTCTGGCTCTAATCCGATAGTACCCAGATCTTAAATCAAGTTTTGAAAAATATCTTTCTCCTTGAAGTTCATCCAACATTTCATCAATAAACGAGATGGGAAATTTATTTTTAATTGTTATTTTGTTTATCTCTTGGTAATCTATGCATAATATGAAAGATCCATGTTTCTTTCAAACTAACACTACTGGAGCTACATATGGACTTCTGGTTTTTGTGATGACACCACATTTTAATAGGTCTTGGACTAATCTTTCTATCTATGTTTTGTGGTGATGAGGGTATTTGTATGGTCTAACCTTGACTGGGCTTGATCCTGGTTTAACTTCAATTATATGTTCAATTCTTATTTGAGGCAGTAACTCCATGGGAAGGTCTTGAAATACCTTCTTATGTTTTTGAATTAGATCTTGGATGTTTAATGTTTTGGAGTCATCATGTTCTAATTCTTGTATTTCTATGTTATGGCATTAGATAAAGTATGTGGTTGCTCCTTTTCGAATCATTTTTTCCATTTGTTGTGACGACACAACCTGTGTATGTGGAGGTTGAAAAGAATCTAATTTATAACTGTTCCCTTGCCACTTGAATCAGATGAAATGTTCCTGGTGATTGACTGAGTATGTGTCCAAGGTTTATAACCATTGGACTCCTAAAACCACATCTACTCCTCCCAGAGGGACGGTGTAGAGTTCTGATTCCAAATTGAAATTTTGGATTTGGAGTTTCACTTTATGGAATTTTTCGACATTTCCAATTTTTTTGTCGTCTGCAACCATTATTTTCATGTTTGGAACTGGATATACAAATAATTTGTGTTGATTAAGGTTGGTTGTCATTGATGTCAACCCTTGAAGAAAGCCTCGTAGCACAAAGGTTTGGGTAATGGACCCAATATTGTTTGATGTAAATATGAATCAATAGTGTTTTTTTGTGGTTGATAATAAGTAAATATGGATGAACTCCAAAGTGGTCCCCTTATGGTGAAATCCCTCACGGGAAGACGCTTTGCGGAATAAGAGAACCCATGCTTAATTGTGGAATAATGAGATTAAGGACAGTGAATTTGTCAGGGAAACTATCCCATATGGATATTTATTTTCATGCCATTTCTAGTGGTATGTAGAACGTCACATAACTCCTCATGGTTAGAGAGTTATGGCCATGAGAAGTGGGAGACCCCAGGTTTGGGTAATGGACCCAAGTTTGTTTGATGGATAAAGGTATGAGTTATGATATATTTTCAGATAATACTATTCTATATGGATAGTACATGTCATGCCATTTATGGTGGTATGTGGAATGTCACATAACTCCTCACGGTTTGAGAGTTATGGCCTTACGAAGTTTGAGGACCCTCATATGTCCTCTAGAAGCCCCCAAAAGGTCAAAGTAGTCAAAGTGGTTTAAGAGATTTTAAAAGGTAAATAATAAAGTGAATTAATGAGTATATTATAATTCAAATTGAATACAAAATAAATTATTTCAATAATAAATTTAATGGATAAATTAGAAGTGGGTTAACCCTAAAATAAGGAAAGTGGGGCCAAGTGACCTAGAAGA
>JZKD02S0693152.1:235029-245700 GCA_000966675.3 Picea glauca
ATCTCTTCCTATGAGATTCAACCCTAAGATATCAACACTAGAAGAAATATCGGATCTAAACTCAATAAGCATGGACGAACTGCATGGAATCTTCATAGCATATGAGATGAGAACTAAATAGGAAAATTCAGATGTAAAAGAAGCAGCCTTTAAAGCATCCAAAAGATTAAAGCAAAAGAAAAAAGAACAATAATAATATAGCAGCAACAACGATGTCTCGAAAGAGGATGAAGAAGTGGCCAACTTCGTTAAAAGACTGAACAAGGGAACCAATGGTAGGTATAGAGGCAAGCCTCCTTTAATTTGTTTTAATTGTGATAGTATTGGTCATTTTGCTAACAAATGTCCTCATAAGAAAAAGAGAAATGATGAAGGTTACTCAAAAGGCAGACAAACATATAAAGGTAAAAGAACTACAAAGAAAGTTTTCAAGAAAAGATTTTGCACCAAAGAAGACATCTCATCATCAGATGAAGATGAAGTCAGTGACAATGAAACAGTGAGACTTCTATTCATGGCAATAGAAGACTATGATAAAGAAGACTCCGAAGAAGAATATGAAGAAGCATATGAAGAAGAAATTGAAGAGGAATAAGTTGACTTTCAAGAAGAATTAATGAGTGCCATAGAAGTTATCAGAAGAGAAAAGAAGAAAAACAAGAAACTACAAGCATAACTAGATAAGAAAAAAGACATTCAAGAACTAGAATAAATGATCACAAAATTGAAGGTTCAAATAGAAGAAGATAAAATAATTGAAGAAGCACTCAAAGAACAGCTAGAAGGAACAGACAGGATCATTGGACATCTAGAAGTAGAGATTGTGACACTAAGAAAAGATATTCAAAATAAAAATATGCAGAATAGCTCAAAAGTTTTTGATAACATTATCAGCAGTCAAAAATCTCATTTTGACAAGTCTGGACTTGGATACAATCAGACAGAAAAGGGATCAAGCTCCAAAACAACAGAGCAAGAAACAAATCCAAAAATCTATGTAGAAACAATCAAAGGGGATAAAAAAGTTTACAAGGAAGATTACAGGGACACCCCTCCACCGAGAATATTCATATTTCAGAATCAACAATAGATAGACATGCCTCAAGAAGAAGAAGGATTCATAAGAGAACCTCCTTTCAGAGATCTTCAACTACCAGGTATCAAACTATATTTTTTGGTTTATGTTATGCATGTAATAATTTTGGACATAAAACTACAAATTGTAGAGCTAACAATAGGAAAAATAACTACTTTGAGAGCCATACACAAAGGGGTTATTCAAGAAGACCTAGTGAAACACAGAGAAAAAGTTACAACAGGTTTGAATCTTTGAGCACTAAAGTGGAATGTTACAAATGTAACAATTTTAGACACATGGCCAAAAATTGCAGAATGACGGTCCCTCCTAAAGAACCTCAATAGAGTCACAAACAAGAACCTTAGAAAACGACATGGATAAGAAAGCAAGATCAGTATAGCAATGGAGAATGCACAGTCACTGTACAAGCTAAACAGAAGAAATGTGGTTGGTATGTTAACAATGGATGTTCAAAACACATGACAGGTGATAGAGACAAGTTTCTTACATTATGAAAGGAAAGAGATGGATCAGTCTCCTTCAGAAATGATGATTCAGCCAAAATCATTGGAAAAGGCACAATCTGAATTAGGAACAAGAATGAAAAGGCAGAAAATGTTATACTATAGAAGATATGAAACATAATCTTTTAAGTGTGAGTCAAATGTGCGGCCAAGGTCATAAAGTTACTTTTGATTCACAAAAGTGTGAGATAAGAAAAGAAGGTTCAAGGAAATTGGTCATTACAGGTACAAGAACTTCAAGCAACATATATGTGTTAAGAGAAGATGGAAATGAAAAGTGTTGTCTAGGAAAGGAAGATGAAAGTTGGCTATGGAACAAAATAATGGGTCACATGCATTTTGATAACCTTGTCAAAGTCAGCAAAAGAGAATCAATCAGAGAAATGTACCAGATCACGAAACCAACCAACACTTTATGCAAGCATTGCCAACAAGGAAAGAAAACAAAGACCAGATTCAAATCAAAGGAATATTCAACAACAAAATCACTGGAAATTGTGCATACTGGTCAAGTTGGACCAACTACAACAAAAGGCTTAAAAGGTGAGAGATACTTTATGTTATTAGTTGATGATTATATAAGAATGAATGGAGTTTGCTTTCTCAAGAACAAGTCAGAAGCTTTTGAAAACTTCAAGATCTACAAAGATATGGTTGAAAATGAGATGGATTCAAGAATCAAATGCTTAAGATCGAATAGTGGAGGAGAATTCACCTCAAGGTAATTTATGGACTACTGCAGTGATCATGGAATAAAAATGCAATTCTCCGTCGCTAGGACACCTCAACAGAATGGATTTGTTGAAAGAAAGAACAGGACAGTACAAGAAATGGCTCAAACAATGATAATGGATTCAAAGTTGACAGATATTTTTTGGACCCAAGCAATGCATAGAGTAGTTCACATTCAAAATAGAGTAATTCTCATAACAACACTGATAAAACTCCCTACGAGCTATGGAAAGGAAGACCAGCAAATGTGAAGCACTTCAGAGTTTTTGGAAGAAAATGCTACATCAAAAGAGAATATGGAAGAATGGGAAAGTTTAACTCTTGTGTGGACAAAGGAATACTTGTTGGTTGCTCAAGTACAAGGAAATCATACAAGTGTTACAATCTAAGATTAAACAAAGTTTTGGAAAGAATCAATGTGACAATTGATGAAACAGACAGACAAGAATCAAAGGAAGAAGAAAACGAATCAATGGAATGACTTTTCGAAGAAGAAGATGAAAAAAAAAATAGAAGAGGAATATGAAGATGAAGAGAATCTAACAGAAGCAGAAGAGCAAGTTTAAAAAGTATCTCCAAAGACACCTAGAAAATGAGTACATAAGAATCATCCTTCAGATCAAATTATTGAAAACAAAGATGCAGGAGTTGAGACTAGAAGAAAAATTCATTCACCAGAACAAACACACCTAGCACTCTTATCTATAATTGAACCAAATTGTTTTGAAGAATCCAACAAAGATGAATTTTGGAATAAGTCCATGGATGAAGAATTGGATCAAATAAAGAAAAATGACACTTGGGAATTGGTTCCAAGACCAAAAAATAAGAATGTTTATGTGATCGACACAAAATGGGTTTTCAAGAATAAATTGAATGAAGATGGACAGGTTACAAGGAACAAAGCTAGATTGGTATGTAAAGGATATGCTCAGATTGAAGGAATCAACTTTAAAGAGACATTTTCCCTAGTTGCCAGAATGGAAGGAATCTGTTTGCTTTTAGCTTATGCATGCTCCAAAAATGTTAAAGTATATCAGATGGATGTAAAATCATCTTTTCTAAATGGGGAACTTGAAGAAGAAGTCTACATTGAACAACCAGAAGGATTTCAGTTGTCAGAGAACATAGATTATGTGTGTGAATTAAAGAAGGCCTTGTATGGTCTAAAACAGGCTCCTAGAGCATGGTACTCCAGACTAGATAAGTATCTGCAGCAGGCAGGGTTCAAAAAAGGAAATGCAGACAAAAACCTCTACATCAAGGTAAGTCAAGGTAATATTTTATTAATTGAAGTTTATGTTGATCATATTATTTTTGGTAGTGATGATGACAGGTTAAGCCAGAAATTTGCAAAAGATATGTAGAAAGAATTTGAAATGTCACTACTTGGAGAACTATCCTTCTTTCTGGGACTTTAAATACATCAAAGCAACCAAGGAATTTTTATTTCTCAAACCAATTATATTAGAGAAATGCTAAAGAGGTTTGGAATGGAAGATTGCAAACCAATTGTCACTCCCATGGAAACTAGTTGTAAGTTGAGAAAAGATGATGATTCAAAGTCTACAGAACAAAGGCAATATAGGTCAATGATTGGCAGCCTATTGTACGTGACAACATCTAGACCAGATGTAATGCAAGAAGTTGGACAAGTGGCACGATTTCAAGCAGCACCAAAGGAATCACATGTATTAGCAATGAAGAGGATTTTCAAATATCTCAAAGAAACAAAAGATTTTGGGCTATCTTATCCAAAAGGAAAGGATCTATCACTAATTACCTACACATATGCAGATTGAGCAGGTGATCAAAATCTGGACCAGGGGTCAAATTTTATCCCAAAAATCAAAGTGTTTGGAATCACTTCAAAACGAACAGAAGCGTAGGGCTCGTTGTCATGAACCCAACTCACTTTGAACAGGGTCAAACAGACATCAGATGAGTGAGATATCGTGTTTTGTTTGATTTGTCAAACATGCAAAAAATTGTTGACTGTACAGTTCATACAGGTGATGACATGGCACTACTGACGTGTCTGATGCTGACATGGCAGATGCTAAGTTGGCAAGAAGTTATTTGGCAAGGTACATGGGAAAATGGAGGTGAGACATGTGGCATGTTTTTATCCAATTGGGTGGTGCCACGTGGCCCAGGCATGGGCTACCATGTGGCATCATATTGTGGTTGTGTAGAATTTTATACAGTTCGTGGGGATCAAACCCTGGACCTCCCCCAACGGTAGAGCTCTTTGGAAAATACCTCCCAACTGGCGCACCCTTATGGTGTTTCTTAACATATAATAGTTTCAATTATAATTAAATTAAACTATGTTGAATGGTGGGCGCGGGGTCTGGGCTGGGGCTTAGCCCCAACCCCTGTTTTCATTAGCGCTACCATGTGACCACACCACATGGAGAATGCATGTGGGTTTCAACACGTTTTTCAAATGGTTCTAACCTTTTGGCCTGCCATTTGTCAAGACCACGTTCAAGCTGGCAACGAAGCCCTTTTTTAGTGTTGGCACGTGGCCACATGGCCCTCATGCGCCCAACACCTCCGTGATTCAAGGGCTAAGTTTGCTAACGATGTGAAATTTTGGCACATTTTGTGGGCATGCGTGCTTGTGTTGGGTTTAGGCATGGGAAACGCCCAGAAACCAGGTTACTCATACAGGGGGTGCGAATTGGCAAACCAAAGACAACAAGCTTGAAGGAGAAAAATGGCAGGAGGCCTAACTTCTTCATTTTTGGCCAAATGAGGTGCTGAAAAATCCCAGCTAAGGGTTTTGGGATGTTCTGAATCCATTGGCACAGTTTTCAAAGGAATTTGGAGACTTCTTTTGTAGGTTTTTCTACTTTGAAGTTTCGGGGAGCTTAAGGGACCTTAGGGCCACCATTGAAGGAGGTCATGCTCAGATGAGCCCAAGTCTATTTTATGTGACTGAATAGCCATTTTTGACTAATTGTTATGCTCTAAACACATTGGGACAGGTTTCAAAGACATTTGAGGAATTTTACAGGTGTTTTTTCCACAAGGAAGCTCAGGGAATCTCAAGGCCACCAATAGAAGAGGTCATGCCTAGATGAGCCATGGTCCATTTTCAGAGTTCTATTAGTCATTTTTGGGGTTTCTATGTATTCTGAACCCAATGGTACATTCAGTAAATACATTGGAGTTGAGCAGTATCTTGTAACAGAATCTTTGACAAACTAATCCTAGATAGCCTAGTCCATTGATGGAGGCTCAAGGAAATGTAGCCCAGTTGGAGGTGAGCTCCTTTATCACATGTTTTTATTGTTGTGAGTTGTTGGTTATATTTTGCTATGTGTTATGTTGCTATTGTGTTTCTTTAAACAACATTTAACCTTTTAAAGAACCTCACACATAAACACATAAGAAAAGCCTAAACTTGACACATAATTTCTCTTGCACAACTAAGACATTGAGCAAGGTCCTGAAGTTTATTTTAATGGAGTAGAGGGTGCTTGCATAGAAAAACAAGTCAGCCCCCTATTTTCAGATCAGGTGGTATCAGAGCATAGTTTTTTCTGATGTGATTTCCATTGATAGCTAGAGATTTAGCTATTGGTATTATTGTGCAAGTTTTGTGTTGAAGTTTGATATCTTGCAAGGATGGAGGAAGCTTCAAATAGTGAGAGTTCTCATACATATTCATTATCCAAGCTCTTTGACAAAGATATGTTGAAGGCATTTGTAACCATGAGAGATGTGGTGCAAGAGATGTGGGAAGATAGAAAGGAGAACATTGTTCTTCAAGAGAAGTTGATGGCCATAAAGGAGGAGAAGCACCAGCTTCTTGAAAAGTTGCATGAGATGGAGACTCAACTCCATGAGGAAAAGGAAACCCTTACCAAGTACATGCATGAACATGAGGTATGTAATGCTATTTTTTCTTCAAATTCCTCTCAAGATGAATGCTTTGGTGTTTTTGAAAATCACACTAGAGGAATAAGGTCCAAGTTATTGTTAAAAATGGGCTATGAAGGTAAAGGGTTAGGAAAGCATTCACAAGGAATTGTTGAGCCTATTATTGTTGAGGAGAGGCCCAAGTATAGGGGTCTTGGATATGAACAGAAAAATGGAGCATATTCCAAAGTTGAGGAGACAAGGGAAAAGGTTCCAACAACAACTTTTGTTGCAAGTTCAATCCCTCAAGCTTGCAAAGTGTGTGTTCAAGATGAATGCAAATGTGTGAAAGAAAAGAGTTGTGACAACCATGAGGACAAGAAAACTATTGCTGGTCTTCAAAAGAGAGCTAGTAACTCTTCAAATTCACCTCCTCAAGAAGGAGATAAAGGTGAATGTTCAAGGTATATTTCTGCCTATAATTTGGTTGCTTTTGATTATGTTAAGCATGGTAAATTTGCATGTAAAAATGGAAGAAAAAGTCCATGTACATATTGTGGTTTAGATAACCATCATGTTTCAAGATGTTGGAAAATATTGACCACATACAGGAAACTTTCCAAGCAAAGGCAACTTGAAAAGAAGATGCAAAAGATTTGCACTCATTGCCAGAAGGGAGGTCATCTCATTGACCAATGTCGAACATTGCATCCAACCACTCATCCACAGCATGAGAATCAGATGGATAAAGAGACTGGCAAGAATGGAAAAGGAGATTCCATCATTGATGTGAGTCAAGATGATTCACAAGAAGACGATTTTCAGCAGAAAAAGTTACCATTGAATTGGCTTGGTAAGAAATGGTTAGATTTCTTGAGTAAGTAAGGCTTGCATTTCTTTGTTTGTAGATGCACATTTCAGCCTTATGTATGCAGTTCTATTGAAAGTATGACAAGTTGCAACAGTTCATCACAACTTGTATGATGCAAGTTTGCATGTGAATGTGATTCTATTGAAGGCATTCTTGTTGTTGCACAACTTCGCTAGGAGGATATAAAAGATGGGTATGATACTCACTTGTTGCATCCATTTATCTTTTCATTTCAGCTCTTATGTACCCACATGTTTTTGGGTTTATGTACTTATGTTTGTACTTGAAGGAGAGTTGAAGAGCTATGCACATGCATGTGATTTTGTATGTGTAGACAATGAACTTGGTGATAGTTCATTATGAGTGACTCATGATTGTAACATGGTTGTGTATCATGAATGTCGACTTGTCATTTTGGGAATGTCGATATGTTTCATATGAGTCTCAACTTGTGTCAATGTTGTCTTGACGACTATGTTGGGTTGATCATGTTTTTTCGACTTATGTTTAGTCAATGGCATTGTTGGCTTGTAAGTCGATTTTGAGTACACTAAGATGCAGGAAAACGCCATGTACTTTGATGAAGTATAAGATGCGAAAGTATTTATTAAAGAGAAAAAGACTTTGTTGGCATCATTTTCAGTCTTGTATAAAGTTTGTTTTCAAGATTGATGGTTTTTCTTGGTTTGTGACAAGATGTCGCAAGAAAGCATTTTGCAGCCATTGTTAGAGAAGATAGTGTTGATGCCAAAGATTTCTCAAGAGGGACTTGATTCTCAGTGGGAAGGATGTCATTCTTCCAAGCACAAAGAGAATAGTGGCTCAGCAGCAGCCAGAGAACAATGGTTGAGGGACATAGCCAGTTGCAGTGCAAGGCATGTCAAGGTACCTAGGTGATTTCCAAGAAGACTTTTCAAGTAGAATCAGTTGATAGAAATTGGAAGTAGAAGAGTATTGAAGCTCAAGCAGATAATCATAAGCTTTTGTGGGTCCAAAAGCCTTTCAGTGGGAAGGTGTGATCAAAATCTGAACCAGGGGTCAAATTTTAGCCCAAAAATCAAAGTGTTTGGAATCTCTTCAAAACAAATAGGAGCGTAGGCCTTGTCGTCAGGAACCCAACGCACTTCGAACAGGGTCAAACAGACATCGGATGAGTGAAATATCACCTTCTGTTTGATTTTTCAAATAGGCAAAAAAATGTTGGCGGTACAGTCTGTATAGGTGATGATGTGGCAGGGCCATACCTCACATGTGGCAGTGCTGATGTGTCTAATGCTAACGTGGCAGATGCTGAGTTGGAAAGTAGTTATTTGGCAGGGCACGTGGGTGAATGGAGGTGATACATGTGGCATGTTTTTAGCCAATTGGGTGGTGCCATGTGGCCTAGGCATGGGCTGCCATGTGGTACCATATTGTGGTTGTGTAAAATTTTATGCAGTCTGTGGGGATCGAACCCCAGACCTCCCCCAATGGTGTAGCGCTTTGACAAAGTCCGCCCAACCAGTGCGCCCTTATGGTGTTTCTTAACATATAATAGTTTCAATTATATTTAAATTAAACTATGTTGAATGGTAGGCTCAGGGTCCGGACTGGGGCTTAGCCCCAACCCCTGTTTTCATTAGTGCTACCATGTGACCACACCACATGGAGAATGCATGTAGTTTTCAACACATTTTTCAAATGGTTCTAACCTTTTGGCTTGCCATTTGTCAAGACCACATTCAAGCTAACAACGAAGCCCTTTTTTAGCGCTGGGACGTGGCCACATGGCCCCCATGCGCCCAACAGCTCTGTGATTCAGGGGATAAGTTTGCTAATGGTGCAAAATTTTGGCGCATTTTGTGGGAATGTGCGCTTGTTTTGGGTTTAGGCACAGGAAACACCCAGAAGCCAAGTTACTCACACAAGAGGTGTGAATTGGTGAACCAAAGACAACAAGCTTGAAGGAGAAAAATAGTAGGAGGCCTAACTTCTTCATTTTTTGGCCAAATGAGGTGCCGAAAAAGCCCAGCCAAGGGTTTTGGGATGTTATGAATCCATTGGAATAGTTTTCAAAGGTGTTTGGAGACTTCTTTTATAGTTTTTTCTACTTTGAAGTTTCAGGGAGCTCAAGGGAGTTTAGGGCCACCATTGAAGGAGGTCATGCTCATATGAACCCAAGTCTATTTTATGTGACTGAATAGTCATTTTCAACTAATTGTTATGCTCTAAACACATTGGGACATATTTTAGAGGCATTTGAGGAATTTTACAGGTGTTGTTTCCACAAGGAAGCTCAGGGAAGCTCAAGGCCACCAGTAGAAGAGGTCATGCCCGGATGAGCCATGGTCCGTTTTCAGACTTCTATTAGTCATTTTTAGGGTTTTTATGTATTCTAAACCCCATGGTACATTTAGTAAATCCATTGGAGATGAGCATCATATTGTAAAATAATCTTTGAAAAACTAATCCCAGAGAGCCTAGTCCATTGATGGAGGCTCAAGGAGATGTAGCCCAGTTGGGGGTGAACTCATTTATCATGTTCTTATTGTTGTGAGTTGTTGGTTCTATTTTGTTGCATGTTATGTTGTTGTTTTATTTATTTAAACAAAATTTAAACTTTTAAATAACCTCACACATAAACACATAAGAAAATCCTAAACTTGACACATAATTTCTCTTTCACAACTAAGACATTGAGCAAGGTCCTGAAGTTTATTTTAATGGAGTAGAGGGTGCTTGCATAGCAAAACAAGTCAACCCCCTATTTTCAGATTAGCAGGTTAATTGATGACCGAAGAAGCACCAGTGGATTAACATTCTACTTGGGTGAGTGTTTAGTATCATGGTTGAGCAAGAAACAATCATCAGTATCTCTATCTATAGTCGAGGCAGAGTATATTGCAGCAACAACATGTTGTACACAGGTTCTTTGGATGAAACAAAATTTGAAAAATATACAGGCTGATTATAGTGAGCCCATTCCAATATATTGTGATAATACAAGCGCCATCATTATCTCAAAAAACCCGGTGATGCACTCCAAAATGAAGCACATTCCAATCAACATTAGAGTTGAGTATGTGGGCACAAAAGAACAAGTGGCAGACATCTTTACAAAACCACTTCCACAGGAAGCCTTTGAATATCTTCACCAAACACTTGGAGTTATTTCTACTCCAAAATGAATGTTTTTTGAATGCTTATCTTATATGTCTTAGATGTACATGAGGAAGCACCATAAGAGGACATTCAGTTAGGGGGAGTAGCCCCAGATGGAAAGATACCCTTTCCGTTGATGACAAAGGGGGAGATATTTATCAGATGCAGAGGACAGAGGCATGGTTCCAGGGGGAGAAAATTTATCATATGCAAAGGACAGAGGCATGGTTTCAAGGGGAGCAGATTTATCAGATGCAAAGGATAGAGGCATGGTTCCAATGGAGCATGAGTGATATGATTTCAGTATTTCATTAGAGTGTTGCCATCAATGCCAAATGGGGGAGATTGTTGATTAAGGTTGGTTGTCATTGATGTCAAACCTTGAAGAAAGCCCCGTAGCACAAAGGTTTGGGTAATGGACCCAATATTTTTTGATGTAAATATGACTCATTATT
>JZKD02S0693241.1:0-15258 GCA_000966675.3 Picea glauca
AGGGTGGGAAATGGTCCAGGTTTAGAAATCAGAAACAATCCTTCTTCCTTGGTTGAGAAGAATGGGGCAGATAGCCTATTATTGATATTCTATGTTGAGGGCAAACATTCTTTCATACCTCACAGATGTGAGTGAAAGATTGGCCCAGATGATTATTATTGATGTTATATATTGAGGGCAGACATTCTTTCATATCTCACAGACATGAGAGAAAGATTGGCCCAGATGATCATTGTTGATATTCTATACTGAGGGCAGACACTCTTTCAGATCTCACAGACGTGAGTGAAAGATTGGCCCAGTTGATTTAGTTTTTATCATAACATTGTTTCTATGCAGGATGCTCTCAGATGTTTGTTATGAAGACTATATGATTGTAGATGAGGACTACTGTGGTGAATTTGTTTCACTGCTCGCAACTATACGTTGCTAATCAAGTACTTGTGTGTTACTTGATGTGGTAGTTAACCATTGGATTGTAGTTGTGTAGTACTATGAATAGACACAGGTGTGTTCTATCATTGTTCTAATTGCCTTGAAGACTATCAACAATTTATTGGAGATGATGATCATTCAGATGAATGATGAACAGAGATTTTCCAAACGGAAAACAGTTCAGATCTTTTACTCCTCTTGTATCACTCTATGGTGAGAGTGACTTATCCAGCATCATATGACTTAGATGAAGTATGGTTTTGAGAGATGATGCAGCTGATAGTGATGGTGATGCTCACGATCTAGTCATGAAATAGTCTAGATGACTATATTGATGCTACCGGGTAAATGGTATGTTTTGTGATCAAGTCCATTACCTGTAAATACCTCTCTAGCTAGGAGGGAGTGTTAATATTATGGTAGTTGCGGGAGGTATTTACCCCCATGTGTGAACCTGATGAGAATAGAAGACTCTGGAAAGCAAGAGAAACCCTAATGAGTTGGCTAACAACCCTAGAAGCCTTGTCGGCTCAAGAAGAAAATTTATATTAGGCTATTAGCCTCCAAGAGAAGAAGTCAGCTAGAATTAATAATAATATACTGAATAGACACATACCCAGAAAGAGAAGTCAGCCCCAGTAAACTGTCAGGATTACTATAAATACAGGGCGCCAGTTCTCATTTGTTACATCTCAGCAGTTGCAGACAGAGCCAGTTCTGCGCAACAGTTTCCCAGTTGGTTCGCATTGCAGTTGTAGTTGGTGCGCAGGTTTGGAGGAGGGTTGCAGGTGCAGCTACAGCAGCAGCTAGTTTTCAGTATTGACTTGGATATCTTTTGGCTAGGGTTTGGGACTATCTGATCAGCTTTTGTAATGCGCTATCCTTGGGGATTGATGCGCTACTCCTTGTTTGGCTATCTAGCCTAGGGTTTGCTTCCGGAGGAATTCTCAGGTCAAGGTTAAGGTGCTCGGAGGGAG
Organism: Picea glauca; assembly: GCA_000966675.3. Classification (NCBI taxonomy): domain Eukaryota; kingdom Viridiplantae; phylum Streptophyta; class Pinopsida; order Pinales; family Pinaceae; genus Picea; species Picea glauca. The sequence continues at coordinate 1,413 of JZKD02S0693241.1, forward strand.
GCTTCGGCCTNATGTCATCCAGAACTTTTGAGCTATTCTGCATATTTTTCTTTTGAATATCCTTTCTTAGTGTGACAATCTCTGCTTCCAGATTTCCAATGATCCTGTCCTTTCCTTCTAGCTGTTATTTGAGTGCTTCTTCAATTCTTTATCTTCTTCTATTTAAACCTTCAATTTTGTGATCATTTTTTCTAGTTCTTGAGTGTCTTTTTTCTTATCTAGTTATGCTTGTAGTTTCTTGTTTTTCTTCTTTTCTCTTCTGATAACTTCTATGGCACTCATTAATTATTCTCGGAAGTCAACTTCCGCCTCTTCAATTTCTTCTTCATATTCTTCTTCAGAGTCTTCTTTATCAGAATCTTCTACTGCCATGAATAGAACTCTCCCTGTTTCACTGTCACTAACTTCATCTTCATCTGATGATGAGATGTCTTCTTTGGTGAAAAAGATTTTCTTGAAAATTTTCTTTGTAGTTATTTTACCTTTATATGTTTGTTTTCTTTTTTAGTAACCTTCATCATTTATTTTTTTCTTATGAGTACATTTATTAGCAAAATGACCAATACGATCACAATTAAAACAAATTAAAGGAAGCTTACCTCTATACCTATCGTTGGTTTCCTTGTTCAGTCTTTTGACGAAGTTGACCACTTCTTCATCATCTTCCGAGACGTCACTATTGTTGCTATATTATTCTTGTTCCTTTTTCTTTTGATTTGATATTTTGGATGATTTGAAGGATGCTTCTTTTACATCTGGATTTTCTTGTTCAGTTCTCATCTCATATGCTGTGAAGATTCCATACAGTTCATCCATGCTTATTGAGTTTAGATATGATCTTTCTTCTAGTGTTGATATCTTAGGGTCGAAGCTCATAGGAAGATATCTTAGTACCTTTTGAACAATTACATATTCTTCGATTTCTTCTCCCAATCCTATGATTGCATTCACTATTTCATCGACTCGTAAGAAGTAGGCTACGATATATTCATCTTCCTTCATTTTTAGTTGTTCGAACTAACCTCTGTAAGTTTGAAGCTTTGTTGCCTTAACTTTTGAATCTCGTTCATAAATATTTCAAAGCTTGTCCCAAATCTCTTTAGCATATTTACAATGTGCAACTTTGGCGAATACTGTATCACTAAGACCATTCAAAAGTGCATTTTTGTCTTTGGAATTATTCTCATCTAGTTTCACTACTTTGTCATTTGTTGGTGGAACTCTTGGTGCTGTGTATTTATCTACAATTGATTGCCAAACTTGAAATCCCTGTGCCTGTATATATGTCTTCATCCTTATGCTCTAAAAATCATACTTATGTCCATCAAACTATGGTATTCCATTTTTATACGAGTTGTTACTCTCCATGATCTACCTTTCAGTGGTTAAATTGATTTCTGAAGGAACCTGCTCTGATACCAATTGTTGGATTATTGAGAGGGGGGGTGAATCAGTAATAGCTCAATTATAATCATTTTTATTCAAATGTTATATCAATGTAGAATGATTATCCAATAATGAGCAGTAAGAAATAAACAATCACACACATACACAATACACTAGTGTTTTATGTGGAAACCCAAATCGGGAGAAAACCACAGAATGCTTTTTCTTATATGTCTTGAAGAATTACATTCATTGGAANTCAAACTAGAAGAAGACATATTTACTATGGGATTCCATCAGAAAGTTCAAAAGGAACGAGAAAAGGCCCACCATGATTGGCATATCAAGAAAAAAACATTTAATCAAGGAGATCTAGCATTGTATACGACATCAAGTTCATGAAGCATCTAGGGAAGTTTAGAACACATTGTATGGGGCCATATGAGGTTGTCTACGTCATGGAAGGAAGAGTTGCATAGTTGAAAACTTTGAATGGAGAATGGAAGGAAGGATTGGTGAATGGGAGAAAGTTGAAATTGTACTATGAAAACTAGCTTCCTCGCAACTCTCGGTAAAACAGAGGGAGAAGGTTCTAGGTACCTACTACCAGGTGAATTTGAAACTAGGTACTGAACATAGAAAAGACAGTATGCACACAGTGGGGAGGAACAAAGAAGAAAGCCTGGACTGCGCTGCAGATTCTACAGTTGAAGAAAAGAAGAAGGTTCATATCAGAGTTCCTTGGGATGAGTCACAGGTGAGTGTTAGGGGCCTGTTGGCCCTTGGTTATGGAAGTAAGAAAATATTACGGAAGGAAAGACGAAATGTGAACTGCATGAAAGACACAATGACTCACAATGGGTCTAAGTGAGAAAAAGAGCAGAAAAGATGGAGAAAATTCTGAGAAAGCAAGTTGTTGGACAAGGAGACTGAGGAAGATAGATTAGTAAAGAAGATGGATCGTGGACAACTCAGCAAGCAGAAAAATCCACCGGTAGATGCTTTGGATAACCTCACAGGATGAAAGGAAAGACAGGTCGGCGAAGCCCTGAAAACGTGGGTCAAGTTGACCTAGGGTTTTAGACACCTAGGGTTTTGGTATCTAGGGTTTTAGACACCTAGACGTTTTTTATTGTAATGTATAAATAAAGGTCAAGAGGACCTGATATGGGTTCAAGTATGTGATGATGAGTGATTGTTGTTGTTACTAAGAGAGAAGTATTGTGTGGTGAGAGAAGTCTGTGTTGTAAGATCTTCATTTGGGTGCGAATATCAACCCTACAGCTGGGTGCACAGGGAAGGGAGATAGAGTAAAGGAAGAAGGAGAGAGATTTGCAAGCTAAGAGCGCATATAGAACTGTAAGATTTCACCTAATATATCATAAAGCATAGTTTTGTGGATGCAGTCCTAGGGAGAGGGTGAACCACATATATCTTGTTGTTATGTGTGATTGATGTTGTGTTCTTCTGATCTATGATATACTGTTAATGAAATATTGTGTTATATCTAAGATATAGTTGCGCAATAGGCTTAAGAAAGATAAAGAATCACTAAATCGGTGTGAGAGCATTGCCCTGGATCCACTTTGCATTTCCTCTAGTTGTAGACACTTGTGTCCTGCAACCCCCTATAGCTACTTCGGGTGAGACTGCATATACTTTGCATGTGTTGTCGAAAGGGCCAGTAGATAGGGCTTGTTGGTGCGTTGTTATAACTGAACCCCAGGTCTGCCCATGTGCCAACCATTTGTTTCTACAAAATCAAAGGATTATTCCAGGATTTTTTAAAATAACATATGGATAATCTTGACTATATAAAGATTAATGGTCAAAACAAAAATCATTGGTAGGGTTACTTGTAGAATGCAAGAAGGAGAAAATTGACAAAGAGGAGCATCACTTTAGGGGGAGTATAACCTCAGAAGGAGCAAGAAAATATCCTTTTTGTCATTTTTGTAAAAAGGGGAGAAGAGAAAAAGCAGTTGAGAGATTCAAGAGATATCAATAAGAAAATATCAAATGATAAAAAACTTGGTATTAGATCAATTGTTATCAATCCTCAATTGATATTCTTGTAGAATATCAAAGAAAAAAGAATAAGAAGAAAATCAGAAAGATCAATTAGAATCATAACCTTGTCCTATTTGACAAAGGAAAAACAGTTAAAACTCAGGGGGAGTATTTTGGTTATCAAATAAGAAAATAATTATATTATGTTTAAAAGACTTGATCATTACAAATTGGTATCACTACAAGTTGGTATAAAAAAGGCTACTTATTTGCAACACAAATATCCCAATGGACTGAGATAAGCAGTTAGTAAATTCACAGGGGAAGAAAAATAGTCAGAGTCTCACTCTTTGTCATTGATGTCAGAGGGGGAGAGAAGCAGTAAAAAAATTAAGCAAAAAACAAATTTATTGTCAAATAGAAAAGAATATTAATGATAGGGGGAGAAAAGGTATGGAATCATTCTTGTTTTACAGACTTGTTGCTCTCAATGACAAAGGGGGAGATTTTTGACAATATTGGTAGTGTGTTTTCATTGATGGCAACATGAGTCAAACTTGTACAGTAATTAGAGCAAAAGGAAGATCACCTAGTGGCAGAAGCAATTCGTGATCATTGTTGATCACAATAAGATCAACAATGATCCTATGATTCTAAAGTTCAGGATGTTAGAAAAGCATGACCGTGGAGCAATAAAATAAAAAAAATGTGGAAACAAAACACAGAAGATACACAATACAATAGAGACATAGATTTACGTGGTTCACCCAGTGTGGGCTACGTCCACCATAGAAATTGTCAGGTACTTCCTTTATTAGTATCCAACAAATGAAGGGATACAACCTACAACAAACCCATTGTAACTTCCTCTTCTTTTCTTTCACATTCTCCTATCTCAGAATACAATATTCGTCATAATGCATAGCTGCAATACATTTCCCTCATAACAGACGGTTTCCTTCTAGGGAAAAAAACCCTAACATAATTTCTACCGTTAGATATGCTACCTTCTAATGAACAGTCTAGATTTACAATGAAATTGCAATATACATTTACAAGGCAATTTTTTCTTCGAGGGCCCGCTTGCCCCTAGACCCCCCAGTCGGGGGGATATCCCCCGTGAACCCAACAGAGGGGGTAACCCCCCTCTTCACTCCCCCACCTGGAAGAGTGTACATACTTTCAGGGTGTAAATACTTCATGGAGTATAAACACGACTAAAAACAAAATACCTCTTAATCAAGAAGATAATCATGCTCCACAACCAACAATCTCCCACTTGGAGACTGATCTCAACAACTCCATTGTTGTTGTATATGCTGGACTCTAAACCTTCTTGGACCTGGAAAATTTCTCATCATCATCTTCATTCTTGAAGACCAACTGAAACTGAGCAGGAACTCAGTTTCTCCCTAGTTACTCCCTTTGTTAACATATCTACAGGATTCTGGCTAGTGTGTATCTTTTCCAACTTCAAATTTCCATCTTCCAAGATGGATTGTATGAAATGATACCTCAGTTGTATATGATTAGAATTCGAATGTAAGGTTGAGTTCTTTGCAATATGAATGGCACTCTCACAACCTGTTATTCTCCTACTTCTTTCCCAATTCTTCCATAAACCTCTGTAACCAAATCATTTCTTTACTAGCCTCTGTAGCAACAACATACTCTGCCTCTGTCGTTGAAAGTGCAACAACCTTTTGCAGTTTTGAAATCCAACTTATAATTGTTCCACCTATAGTAAAAACATACCTTGTGGTGCTCCTCTTGTTGTCTTTATCACCTTCCATATCTGAATCAACATATCCTTGTAGAAATGTGTTTGAACCTCCAAAACATAATGCATGAGTAGAAGTACCTCTCAAATACCTGAGAATCCACTTTACTGCCTCCCAATGTTCTTTACCTGGATTGTTCATATACCTGCTCACAANTCAAACTAGAAGAAGACATATTTACTATGGGATTCCATCAGAAAGTTCAAAAGGAACGAGAAAAGGCCCACCATGATTGGCATATCAAGAAAAAAACATTTAATCAAGGAGATCTAGCATTGTATACGACATCAAGTTCATGAAGCATCTAGGGAAGTTTAGAACACATTGTATGGGGCCATATGAGGTTGTCTACGTCATGGAAGGAAGAGTTGCATAGTTGAAAACTTTGAATGGAGAATGGAAGGAAGGATTGGTGAATGGGAGAAAGTTGAAATTGTACTATGAAAACTAGCTTCCTCGCAACTCTCGGTAAAACAGAGGGAGAAGGTTCTAGGTACCTACTACCAGGTGAATTTGAAACTAGGTACTGAACATAGAAAAGACAGTATGCACACAGTGGGGAGGAACAAAGAAGAAAGCCTGGACTGCGCTGCAGATTCTACAGTTGAAGAAAAGAAGAAGGTTCATATCAGAGTTCCTTGGGATGAGTCACAGGTGAGTGTTAGGGGCCTGTTGGCCCTTGGTTATGGAAGTAAGAAAATATTACGGAAGGAAAGACGAAATGTGAACTGCATGAAAGACACAATGACTCACAATGGGTCTAAGTGAGAAAAAGAGCAGAAAAGATGGAGAAAATTCTGAGAAAGCAAGTTGTTGGACAAGGAGACTGAGGAAGATAGATTAGTAAAGAAGATGGATCGTGGACAACTCAGCAAGCAGAAAAATCCACCGGTAGATGCTTTGGATAACCTCACAGGATGAAAGGAAAGACAGGTCGGCGAAGCCCTGAAAACGTGGGTCAAGTTGACCTAGGGTTTTAGACACCTAGGGTTTTGGTATCTAGGGTTTTAGACACCTAGACGTTTTTTATTGTAATGTATAAATAAAGGTCAAGAGGACCTGATATGGGTTCAAGTATGTGATGATGAGTGATTGTTGTTGTTACTAAGAGAGAAGTATTGTGTGGTGAGAGAAGTCTGTGTTGTAAGATCTTCATTTGGGTGCGAATATCAACCCTACAGCTGGGTGCACAGGGAAGGGAGATAGAGTAAAGGAAGAAGGAGAGAGATTTGCAAGCTAAGAGCGCATATAGAACTGTAAGATTTCACCTAATATATCATAAAGCATAGTTTTGTGGATGCAGTCCTAGGGAGAGGGTGAACCACATATATCTTGTTGTTATGTGTGATTGATGTTGTGTTCTTCTGATCTATGATATACTGTTAATGAAATATTGTGTTATATCTAAGATATAGTTGCGCAATAGGCTTAAGAAAGATAAAGAATCACTAAATCGGTGTGAGAGCATTGCCCTGGATCCACTTTGCATTTCCTCTAGTTGTAGACACTTGTGTCCTGCAACCCCCTATAGCTACTTCGGGTGAGACTGCATATACTTTGCATGTGTTGTCGAAAGGGCCAGTAGATAGGGCTTGTTGGTGCGTTGTTATAACTGAACCCCAGGTCTGCCCATGTGCCAACCATTTGTTTCTACAAAATCAAAGGATTATTCCAGGATTTTTTAAAATAACATATGGATAATCTTGACTATATAAAGATTAATGGTCAAAACAAAAATCATTGGTAGGGTTACTTGTAGAATGCAAGAAGGAGAAAATTGACAAAGAGGAGCATCACTTTAGGGGGAGTATAACCTCAGAAGGAGCAAGAAAATATCCTTTTTGTCATTTTTGTAAAAAGGGGAGAAGAGAAAAAGCAGTTGAGAGATTCAAGAGATATCAATAAGAAAATATCAAATGATAAAAAACTTGGTATTAGATCAATTGTTATCAATCCTCAATTGATATTCTTGTAGAATATCAAAGAAAAAAGAATAAGAAGAAAATCAGAAAGATCAATTAGAATCATAACCTTGTCCTATTTGACAAAGGAAAAACAGTTAAAACTCAGGGGGAGTATTTTGGTTATCAAATAAGAAAATAATTATATTATGTTTAAAAGACTTGATCATTACAAATTGGTATCACTACAAGTTGGTATAAAAAAGGCTACTTATTTGCAACACAAATATCCCAATGGACTGAGATAAGCAGTTAGTAAATTCACAGGGGAAGAAAAATAGTCAGAGTCTCACTCTTTGTCATTGATGTCAGAGGGGGAGAGAAGCAGTAAAAAAATTAAGCAAAAAACAAATTTATTGTCAAATAGAAAAGAATATTAATGATAGGGGGAGAAAAGGTATGGAATCATTCTTGTTTTACAGACTTGTTGCTCTCAATGACAAAGGGGGAGATTTTTGACAATATTGGTAGTGTGTTTTCATTGATGGCAACATGAGTCAAACTTGTACAGTAATTAGAGCAAAAGGAAGATCACCTAGTGGCAGAAGCAATTCGTGATCATTGTTGATCACAATAAGATCAACAATGATCCTATGATTCTAAAGTTCAGGATGTTAGAAAAGCATGACCGTGGAGCAATAAAATAAAAAAAATGTGGAAACAAAACACAGAAGATACACAATACAATAGAGACACAAATTTACGTGGTTCACCCAGTGTGGGCTACGTCCACCATAGAAATTGCCAGGTCCTTCCTTTATTATTATCCAACAAATGAAGGGATACAACCTACAACAAACCCATTGTAACTTCCTCTTCTTTTCTTTCACATTCTCCTATCTCATAATACAATATTCGTCATAATGCATAGCTGCAATACATTTCCCTCATAACAGACGGTTTCCTTCTAGAGAAAAAAACCCTAACATAATTTCTACCGTTAGATATGCTACCTTCTAATGAACAGTCTAGATTTACAATGAAATTGCAATATACATTTACAAGGCAATTTTTTCTTCGGGGGCCCGCTTGCCCCTAGACCCCCCAGTCGGGGGGATATCCCCCATGAACCCAACAGAGGGGGTAACCCCCCTCTTCACTCCCCCACCTGGAAGAGTGTACATACTTTCAGGGTGTAAATACTTCATGGAGTATAAACACGACTGAAAACAAAATACCTCTTAATCAAGAAGATAATCATGCTCCACAACCAACAATCTCCCACTTGGAGACTGATCTCAACAACTCCATTGTTGTTGTATATGTTGGACTCTAAACCTTCTTGGACCTGGAAAATTTCTCATCTTCATCTTCATTCTTGAAGACCAACTGAAACTGAGCAGGAATTCAGTTTCTCCCTAGTTACTCCCTTTGTTAACATATCTACGGGATTCTGGCTAGTGTGTATCTTTTCCAACTTCAAATTTCCATCTTCCAAGATGGATTGTATGAAATGATACCTCAGTTGTATATGATTAGACTTCGAATGTAAGGTTGAGTTCTTTGCAAGATGAATGGCACTCTCACAACCTGTTATTCTCCTACTTCTTTCCCAATTCTTCCATAAACCTCTGTAACCAAATCATTTTTTTACTAGCCTCTGTAGCAACAACATACTCTGCCTCTGTCGTTGAAAGTGCAACAACCTTTTGCAGTTTTGAAATCCAACTTATAATTGTTCCACCTATAGTAAAAACATACCATGTGGTGCTCCTCTTGTTATCTTTATCACCTTCCATATCTGAATCAACATATCCTTGTAGAAATGTGTTTGAACCTCCAAAACATAATGCATGAGTAGAAGTACCTCTCAAATACCTAAGAATCCACTTTACTGCCTCCCAATTTTCTTTAACTGGATTGTTCATATACCTTCTCACAACTGCCATTGCATGTGCAATATCTGGTCTTGTGCAAATCATTTCATACATCAAGCTGTCAACTGTTGATGAATAAGGGACCCTGGACATGTATTCTATATCCTCTTATGTTTTGGGACACATTTCCTTAGTTAATTTGAAATGGTTGGCCAAAGGTGTACTAATTGGTTTTGCATTCTTCATTATGAACCTTTCCAACACCTTCTCTATGTACTCACCCTAAGACAATGTCAATTTGCGATTTTTCCTATCTCTTGTTATTCTATTACCAAGGATTTTATTTCCAGCACACAAATCCTTCATCGCAAATGAATTAGATAATTTCTTCTTGAGAACATTTATATCCTGCATATTAGACCCTGCAACAAGCATGTCATCTACATATAATAGAAATATAATATAGCTTCCATTTTCTAGCCTTTTAAAATAAACACAATGATCAAAATGACATCTATTATAACCCTGTGTTGTCATAAACTTGTCAAACTTCAAATACCACTGCCTTGGAGCTTTCTTTATGCCATACAATCTCTTCTTCAACCTGCATACCAAATTCTCCTTCCCTTTGACCTCATACCCCTATGGTTGTTGCATATAAATCGCTTCCTCCAAATCCCCATGGATAAAAGTTGTTTTTACATCTAACTGTTCAAGATGCAAATATTCTACTGCCACAAGACTTAAAATGGTCCTAATTGAAGTCATTTTAACAATAGGAGAAAATATTTCATCAAAATCTATACCTTTCTTTTGTGCAAACCCCTTTACAACAAGTCTAGCCTTGTACCGTTTTTCTCCTCCATCTTCTTCCTTAAACCTATAAACCCATTTATTCTACAATGATCTTTTTCCTGCAAGCAATTGAACCAAGTCCTAAGTATGGTTATTTACCAAGGAATCCATTTCCTCTTTCATGCCTTGCTCCCACTTCTTTTTGGTGTCTACCTGCATTGCCTCTTCATAACATTTTGGTTCACCCTATTATCACTCTATAAATTCCTAGAGGTTGTTATGAGGTAAGAAGAAACTTATCAGAGGTAACCTTCACCAACCACTTTGAAACTGGAAGCTAGCCTTACCAGTTTCAGAGAGGGATCTGTCTGTGAGTTCTAGATCTGTTTGAGTTTTCAAAGATTTTAGGCTAGTTAGAAAAAATATAATCGAGTTGTTTGTATTTGTTTTTGAATGAAGTGGTTGAATATCAATTACGCTTCCATTGGGATATGGGGTCTATTTTTAAAAGATAGAAGTTAAAGACAACTTTACAAGACTCGTTTCACAGGGTGAGATAGTGCTAATGCTGGATTCTTTAGAAATAAAAATGGTGTATTGTTGAAAGGGTGAGATATCAGTGAAAACAAAAAACCATTTAAGAATTTATTTGTTATAACATCAAAGGAAAAACATTTAAATCTATAAAAGATTAAGAACATAGTACACAATGGTAAATTTTGCAACTTTAACTTCTTTTAAAGATTAGATTTTTGAAAGACAATATGATAACTGAGAAAGAAAAAACTTGTACGCAGACAGAGGGAACTTCACCAACAATTTGACACGCAGGAATCCTGTGAAACTTCTCTTTGTATTACTGGAATAACTTCTTGATACAAAATTTCAACAACTAGAGTTTTCTCGAGCGTAAAGATCAACAACCCTTCCTACTTCTAAGTGAGAAATATTTATAATAAAAGTTACAACGACCCTATCATTAATGATTAGGACGTGAAAGAGTCTGAGTCTAACTAACTAATCTAACAAGATGCATAAATGTAGTAACTGATGATGATGTGTTGAATATCTCATGTTGATTTCGGGGAAGACTGTTGTTGAGTCATTCGGATGACCTCAACCGTGTTGTACATTGAGTTGGACGCTAAGATGGATGTTGAGATGGATGATGCTTTGCCTTTACTCAATCAAATCGCACAGCTCATCCCATCTCTATGTGCTTGTGATGGTAATATCAATAATCGGCGATAAACTTCATCCATCTCGGTGTATTTAGAAAAAGTCGGCTTGATGATGAAGACATACTTGATCTCATGCCGAATGTTGAGGTCATATTGCAGAGTCTCCAAGAATGCTTTTCCCATGATGCTTATCTGTATCCCTAAAAACTTGGAACTATCTTTGGCCACATTTGTGATCCTTTGCTTGTAATCGGACATAGTCTTATCATTTAGGACACGTAGATCAGGAAGACCCTTTTTCTGTAAGGCTTCAATCTTGCTAAAAAATCTTTGAACTCCAATGTCCATGTTTTGAGCCCTTTCCTCCAACTGTAACATCAATTCCCTTTTAGTCAATACTCTTTTTACCTCGAGGATAGTCTATGTTCTGTCTTCAACTTTCAATTCTTCCAGCTCTTCTTTGGTTTTGGAGTTCAGAAACTAGATGATCTCGTTGGTCGCTTAGGGCATCTCACCCATCTCTATTCTTATCCTGTCAATGGCTTACCTACTCTTATACACCAGATCATGTTGCTTGAACATGATTTGCACCATGGGCCAAATTTCATTTATGGATTTTGCAATATCTATCCATATGTTTTCCTTAGCCTCTGCTAATGTCTTGCCTACCACTATTTGTTTCTGGAGCTGTTGTATTTCCTGCTTAAGCTTCTTTGTTGCATGTCTCTCAAAAATTATATCTTGTTTGGAAAGAGGATTTGAGTTCCTRGAGATTTTCAACCTCCCTTTTCAACCTATTAATCTTTGTCTCTTGCAAATTCATTTCCTCCATGGACTTTGCTAGCTCCACATTTTTTTCYAGTGCTGTCAGTGGGGCTGCTAATGTAATTTCTACTATAGTGGTTGTTGGAACYGTCRATGTACTTACTTCTACAATGGGAACTGCACTCAATGGGATGACTTCCATTGGTGTCATTTGTTCCTTTTCTTTCAATAATCTTTCCAACTCTATCTCCATTTCTCTGAGTTGTGTGTTATGTTGCGTGATAAGCTTCAACAATTCTTCTTTATCGTTTTCGGCTTCAGCTACCTCTTTAGCTTGTGAATCCTCTATTGGTGGAAATTTCAATTGTTTTCTCAAAGATGCAATTTTAGCATTCTTTTTCTTCAATATTTCCTCTTCTTCTTTAACATTCGAGGGATCATATCCAATATTAAGCACCAAATCCTCTAAGGATTTTATTTTATTATCCTTTGCAAAAGAGGATATCTTCTCCAACTTCAATTGGGTATGAACATTGCTTAAAGAAACCTGTAACTTAGTTGCAGTAGAGGAAGCATGTGCTAATGTGGAGAAGACCATTTCTCCAGTCTGTCTGTGCAAATCCATCTGGTCAGATGGATGGACTTGTTTTGTGTCAAAAACAATAGTTGACCTCTTGTAGTAAGTGATCTCTTTGGGGTGAGGCACCTGTGCTTGCAGGAATGTGCAAGATACCAGGTATATAAAATATGCAGAACAGAAATAAAATGCTAGAAATGACAAAATAACAGTAAAATATCCAACATAATCTCCACAATAACACAGAAATGATATAAGAACAGCAATAGAAATAGCACTTTGATTCAGAAAGAAATGTTCACAGGCCTCGTAGAGGGGGAAACCTCCAATCGAGCAGCGCTCTATTACAATAATCTCCAAGCTATGGTTTTCATACCCTCGACCCTTATTTATACTAAATATGTCTATTAAGAGAAGCATATAGAGGAGGATCCTTCTAGAAGTAGAAGCTTCTATTAGGTCTTCTTACATCCGCCTTATTTTATTTTATTGAAAGGCATTATTAATATTGACCTTTATTACATCCAAATACATTGATCTACCTATGTGTGGGTTAGGACCTTAACATGTTTTCCCCCTTAAAAACAACCTTGTCCTCAAGGCTTGAGATGTGGAAACTGCTGCAAAATGGTAGCTAGCTCCCAAGTGGCATTTGCTAGAGTCATATCTTTCCACTATACTAGCACTTCCTTGATGGTTCTCTGATGCAGGCGACGCTCATGCTGGTCCAAAACTGCTTCTGGATGTAGCCAAATGAATCCTTCTTCAGCTAACTCTGGAAGTTTGGTTTGAATTTGGCACCTGGTTCCAATCACCTTCTTCAAGCATGAAACATGAAAAACAGGATGTAGCTTCGACTGACTGGGTAGAGCTAACTGATATGCGACTTGTCCCACACGCTTGAGAACTGTGTAAGGGCCATAAAATTTGGGTGCTAGCTTCTGACAATACTCGGCCTTGAGGGAAGTTTGCTTATATGGTTGCAGTCTCAGAAACACTTGATCCCCTTTTGCAAATTGACGTTTGGAGCGACCTTGATCTGCTTGTTGCTTCATTCTATTGTGTGCCATGACCAAGTTCTCTTTAAGGGTACAAAGGATATCCTCTCAGACTGTAAGTGTTTGGTCAACCACCTGGACCTTCGAGGTACCCGATAAGTATGAGAGAACTGAAGGTGGCTTCTGTCCATATACTGCTTGAAAAGGAGTCATGCGAGTGGTTGTATGGTATGTAGTATTGTACCACCATTCGGCAAGGGGTAACCATTGAGCCCACTGGTGTTGTTTTTCAGAGTCAAAGCACCTCAGATATGTTTCCAAACACTTGTTGACAACTTCCATTTAAGCATCCGTCTAGGGATGATACGCTGAGATGAGATAAAATTGTGTGCCTTGTAGCTTAAACAGTTCTTGCCAAAAATTGCTCGTGAAAGTTGGGTCTCGATCAGAAACAATAGAATGCGGCATGCCATGAAGCTTGAAGACATGGTCCATGAAAATTTGAGCCACCGTGGATGCAGTAAATGGGTGGTGAAGAGCGCAAAAATGAGCATACTTGGAAAGGCGATCCACCA
>JZKD02S0693263.1:19924-35235 GCA_000966675.3 Picea glauca
TGCACTTGTTTATGGTACAGGTTGATGCATGGTAGATGCATGGTTCAGATTTATTGGTACAGGTTTACAATGGTATATCTCACAGTGATAGTGTGACAGTGGTTCCATCATTCTAGTTCTACTTAAGGGTGGCAGGACAGGGCAAGGACAGGTGGTTGTAGCCACCTTCTGGTTGTAGCCGGAGAACATAGGGGGTTGTAGCCTCCTTTTGGTTGTAGCCAAAGAATTTGGGAGTTGGAGCTTCCCTCAGGTTGTAGCCTAAGAAACTAGGGGGTTGGAACCTCCTTCTAGTTGCAGCTGGAAAACAAAGGAAGTTGGTGATTCCAATGAATGTAATTCTTCAAGACATATAATAAAAAGAATTCCATGGTTTTCTCCCAATTTGGGTTTCCACGTAAAGCACTGGTGTACTGTTCATGTGTGTGATTGTTTATTTATTACTGCTCATTTTTGGATAATAATTCTACATTGATATAACATTTGAAGAAAAAGGATTATAATTACGTTATTACTGATTCACCCCCCCTCTCAGTAATCCAACACGGGATGCCAAACGAAAACCAGGGCAGGTGGCGGATTCAAGTCTATACAACACTGTGCTAAGAAATCATGACATATAGTAGACATAGACTAAAAATTAACAGTAAAAGTGTAAAACATAGACATAGACATGACTGTAAAACTACTCTATAGCAGTGCAAGGAGCCGAGCTGAGAATGCTCATGATGGCCAAAACAAGTAATTACCCATTTGCACATGAGGTCATGTCGCTCAGGTCGCTGCTCCTAGGTTGGAACATGAATAGCTTGACGCAAGTCAAACGCCTCTGGGATGTTGGGGCATTTGAGTAGGTGTCGTACAACATATCAAATCTTTAATGCATGAGGGTGTCTTGGTGAATTTGATTAGCCATATGGATTATGAGGTCAAAAATGAGTGCTAACTACTCTGGATGGAAGAAGGGTGGTGGTTCCTGGGTGAAATCCGGGAGTGTTGAGAGTGGTGGTGGCACCAAGACTGGGCCGCCCTCCACCTCCAAACCAAAGACTGTTTCCACCTTGCGTAAGTCCTCCTAAGACACTTCCCTATCCTCCACTATCCCGAGCTTCTCCATTATCTCAAGTTGCTCTGTTGCCTCTGCCTCGCCTGAGTCTTTGATTTGAATGGTGTCCTTGGGTTCAAGGTGGAGGAATTCCTCTAGGAATTTCTCCTCAATTATGCATGTAATCTCTTCCCTGGCCTCCCGTACTTGATGGATTTTGTCTGGAGCACTTGTGCTTGTAGGGAATTGGCTGGGGGACTGCCAATTGTCTGGTACAATGAAGAGGACGGATTCCAAAGGGAATTGGATAGGTTCCTATCGAATCTCCTCCTCCACGTACATCATCGACAATGTTTTGGGATTCTCCCTTCATTGAGTACAGGCTATGGAAAATGTTCGCTCCGTTCGTTGCACCCTCCTCTGTCTAGCAGAGAAACTGTAGTAGGCAGGGCTGCGACGTGGCCTCCCTCTTTCCCTTGGCATGGTGGGGCAAGGGAGAGTGCAGATGAGAAAGGTAAGAGTGAAGGGATCTAACTCATAGCTGCAGCAGTGCTCAGATCATCTGGGCTGGTGGAATGCCAAGGTAAAATGGCACCATCCTTTGCTGAGTAGGATGATAACACTGAGGCCTGAAATGACCGATGCACCATGCTTCCCCCATCCATTACACCTCATGACCGCCATTTTTCTCGCACGAGGGAATTGTTCTCCACTGCTTGATGAGAAGTTATGGCTTCCTTCCATTAATGGTGAGGCGAGGGGAGATGACCTGCCATATTAATGGCTTGGGTTTGGGGCAGGCTACGTGGCCACCCTTCACTACGAGGCACCCCATCCGGGACTAGTGTTGTTCTTGTCAAAACATACTGGTGTGGTATTTAAAAACACACACCGACAAGTTACTATAATAAAATGCACCAGAATATTAATATCATAAAAATTCCCCAGAAATTAATATAATAGAAAACACCCTTGTGCATTTATAACTATTACGTATCGGTTCCACTTTTTTCGTCGTATGTAGAGAACTAATGTTCTTATAATTACTATGCATCGTTTTTGTGTTGTTTTTGTGTGATGCACTGATGCTTTTTAGGATTTTTCTTCCCCTGTGTGTTTAAGTTATATTTATCCCCGATGTGATCATGTTATCTTAAGACCTGGTGCATTTAATATAACATGCACCCCAGTGTTTGTGGTATTAGTATGTACCAATATATTTTTTACCATATTCATCAAAGGGTAGTGAAATTTTGAATCTTTGAGGTGAGATGTCAGAACTATTATTTTTATTATACAATGGTGCATATATTATAGTAAATGAATTGATGCATAATAATATTTAGAATCCTGATGCATATAATAAACATAACACACCGGTATGGAAATTATTTTTAGTGCCCCGATTTATATTTTAAACACGAGCACCATAGAATTTTGAAACGATAAATATTACTATGCGTTATATCATTTACAAAATGGTGCATTTTCTCAATAGTACGTACCAATGTGTTATTATAATTATTATGTATCGGTTTGTATGAAACTTCAAAATGTATCGATGCCTATATTATGGAACACACTTTCTATTGAGTTCAAATGAATACAATGCAGTTGTTGGATTACTGAGAAGGGGGGGGGGGAATCAATAATAGAGATTTTTAATCCTTTTTAACCACAGTACACCAATATTTTTACATGGAAACCCAATGTGGGAGAAAACCACATAATTATTTTTCTTATACATCTTTAAGAATTGCATTCATTGGAAGAATCATCTTCCTTTGTTCTCCAACTGCAACTGGAAGAAGGCTCTGACTCCCTATATTTCCAGTCTACAACCCGAGGGAAGCTCCAAATCCTCAATTATATGGCTACAACCAGAAGGAGGCTACAACCCCCTATGTTCTTCGGCTACAACCACCTATACTTTCCCCATCCAACTACCCTGAAATATAAGTGTCAAATGATAAAACCACTTCCACACTGTCCCTATGAGATATACCACTGTAAATATGTACCAATCTGTGCCAACAACCTGTAACCAACCTGTACCAATAGCTTGTAATAAATCATGCGCCAGAAGTAAGCCTGTACCAACAAATACCAACAAGTACGCCACCTGTATATGCTACAACTCGTGTATGTATGCACCCTGCCTATACTGCAACCTGCGTATGTACGTGACATGTCTATACTGCAGCCTGCATACACCTTTAGAAAGATAGGGTTTTCACCTTTTTTGAAACTCATAAACTCTATTTCCTTTTTCAAATTAACCTGAAACCTGTCACAGTGTCCAATATGTACTTGTCCCATATGCATACATCATCATATATTTCCCTTAACCAAGTGCATTTATATCTCTCTAGTCAAGTTCCACACATGTGTGTACAATAATGAACAAGTGTAATAACCCTCACATGGAATAGACATCAAATCCTTACTGATATGCAACCTCAACCTTCACAACCAACTTCACAACCAAAAACTCTCATCTATGTACCAAGAAATACTAGCTATGTCTCAACACTTGAACCAATAAGATGTACCAATGAATAATACCAACATACCAGTGTTGTATTTATGTAGATCTAATGCATACCATAGGTGCCATACAACCAACAAAATCTCTAGGGAAAAACCTCAAACTTCCATAACCATTTCTCATGGACACAACAACATCCAACTACACATAAAAATATGACATACCTTTTGAATATGCAAATAGATCTTTTGTACCTGATCAATGTAAACCTTCCTAGGAGCTTGCTTTCAGAATATGATAATCTAGTACTTTCAACAACTCAATATTCCATGGATTTTACCTAATGTACGTGCCCTATTATACTTCCATTCCATGTATGTATGCTCCCTTATCCATGGCATCCCACATACACCTAAAAAACTAGCGGTTTTTTCATTATTTCTACAATTGTGAAACTTTCTCCATCAACCCTTCGTGCCACCTCAGACTTACTGTTATCACTGAAATTTTATTTGCAAATGGTTACAGGAATACAACATCTCCAAACACCTATTAGTTCACCTGCAGCCCCAAAAATGCATTTCCAAAAGGCAAAAACTATACAACTTGTCGAAAAATTGACATGCACTGAAACACTAAAGGAAGCGTGCACACATGCGTAGGCCAAAAAAGACAAAAGAGCACACATGTGCCTGATACATGACTGTTTATGAGAAAATCCACACACACCTTTGAATGTCGCATGTATGGTTCTTTTCGGCCCCTCACCCACTTCTGGACCAACTCCCAACTTTATTTGACCCTCAAATCCGAGCTGAATCAGAATGGGGGGTTGGTCAAAGACCTAAGGGTGCCCTAAAGGCTCCCTTGTTCACACTAAGGACCGGTTGGATATTGCCTCAAAGAATTGCTATAAAAGGAGGCCATGGGTGCACTAAGAATTCAATAATATCATTGTATTGTTATGCTACCTGTATTCTCCTTCAAGGAACCTCTTTCCTTCTTGGAGCATATTAGCAACAGATCATTAAACTATTCACCTCACCTCTTGAGGGAATAAGTTTGGATTTCTTCACCATTTTATTTCTAGTTTACCATTTGTAAGAAGAGATCTCACATAGGGGACTCAAGAGCCCTCCCAAGGAGGAAGAGGGGATCCAAAAGTCCTCCTTTCTCTATGGTGTTTTCCCACTAATATAGTTATCCATTGGTGGCATGATTATTGGTCATTTGTTTGATTGATTTTGGTTCTAATTTCCTCATGCATTTTAGTTTTATTTCTCTATTTATTTATTTAGTTGTTGTTAGCTTAGCTGTTTGTTTATTTCATGTGATTGAATTGTTTGATTCATACACTAACCTCTGTCCTGTCTAGCAGGCCCAACTAGACTTGCAAATGCCCTTCTTTTTCTCATTCAAGTGACAAAAAGGACACAACAGATTGGCGACCATACTGGGGATACAATATCAATTTCCTCCCTATTTGGGTTGTTTGAGCACTTATTTTTGACCCATTTTCCTTGTAGGAATCATAACTATCCTAGACTTACCTGCAAAGAGTTGAGTTTGGAGCTGGAGGAGGATAATTCCACTTAAAATCCCCCCCCTTCGATGCATATCAGAATGTGCATGGGTGTTTCGGCCCACAGATAGACATTCTGAGCATTGTGCATCAAACACACTTCATTTCTCTACGCATTCTACGCACAATGCGCCAAAAGGTCCTTGGTTCTCTGCACATTGTGCACCCACTATGCCTCTGTCTGAAATTTAACTCGTGCATCTATCTAGAATTCCAACATTGTAAGAGTTTTTTGTGATGTTTTGAAGGCCCCTAGCCTTCAAAATCTTTCTTTTATGCAATTTATAAATGCACCACACTTAGATTCCCTCCCCAAATGAAGGGTTACTCAAAACATAGGCACTTAGGGGGTTAAAAAGAACCATATTTCTCCTCTTTTGCTTTGAGTTGCCACATCGATGGATTTTTTTATTGTAAAAGTTAAGTTGAGATTATTTACTATCGCATACTTGCATTAGGACCAGAAATCAAACTTTAATCATTGATTATGCTCTTCTCTCGCACCATAGAGTGATATTGAAAATCATAAAAGTGATCAAGGGGACATTTCATCCCCCTTAACAAAATATTTAGGAGAGGAAAAAGCCCCCTTAGGGATCCTCTTAGTTTCTTTTTCAAACATCTTAAATTTGTAAGGGCTTATACATGCCCCCATGTTGCAAAGTTAGGATAGTTTTAAAGCTACTATTTTAGTTTACATCACTAGGGGAGCGTAAAGATTATAGTAATGGGCCCATACATGCCCACATGCCCACATGTTTTCAATATAGGATAGTTTTGTGGATCTTTCTTAGATTAAATCACATTAGGGAGTTTAAAGGATTGGTAAGGACCCATATGTCCACATGATAGTTATTTAGGGACTTTAAAATTTTGCAAGGTTGTACCAATGACATCTAGTAAGATAGGTAATCAATATTTGTAAGGACCACATGAAGTCCACATGTTGCAAGGTTACACCTAACTTATTAAAATTTTGCACATTTTTTCACTTTCTCACACACAAAGTCACTACTCACTCACATAATTTCATCTCGAATTGTGGAGGTTGAAGTAGGTTTCCTCGAAAGGGATTCTTAAAACATCCCACTATTTCTTGAAGAAATTATCCACACCCACTTAATTCAAACGAGATTGGTTCACACCCCCAATATCTCAAACAACCACATCTAATTTTTTTCTAAAAACTCAATAAGTTTTCCTCCACAGGAGGTGCCAAAATAAATCTTTTAGTCTGGGTAAGATCCCGGGGGTAGGCATCCAAATAACCCCCCGTTATCTGGTTCTCACATCTTCAAACATTAGAAGTTGACAAATAGGGAACTTTAAAATCCTCCAAGTCAAGTGTTCCTAACACCATAAGGCAGGGAGATACCCGTGAAGGGTCAAAGGTCGAGGTCTGATTGTTCTGTGCATCCCCCCTTGAGTCACCCAAATCTTGGAAGGGATCCAGCTCGTGGACCATTTTTGAGGCCAAAAATCTAAGTGCCACACTTTGACCGAGGTACCTAGTGGCCAAATTTTAGGACATCTACCCAAGTGGAAATTGTGGGCTGCACCTACACCTTGATCAGATTTTGTGTGGCTATTAGGAAATATCACCATCTCTTTCAGGATATGCCCCCTCTACCCCTCATTATAACTGATTGTTTCATCCTTCACTAGTTCCTCTTCCGGTGGCATGAGACCCCACCGTTGAGTACTATTGGAATGTCTAGTGCTATTTGAGAGGAAGGACGTTACTTCTTTTTAGGACATGAGCATTTTTTTTCTTTGTTCTCCCATGTAGACAAAATCCACCTACCCACATGTATGCTTCTTTTCAATTGATTTATGTATGATGCTCTCTTGATTACATGCAATTTTGAGATATATTGTGAAGGTCCAAATTATACAAATCTCTTGTTCATTTATTGCTCTCATCACCATTTGCACACATTCACTTTGCTAGTCGGACATCATAGGGGATCCATAGAATCCCCATCGATATAGATGCTTGAAAAATATCCCTCCTATCCTAGGAGGAGTTCCTAGTCTTGCCAACTCACCAACTCAACCATCTCACACCCCTGTGAGTGCTACTATTTTGGGGATCGACTTTTCTTAGTTCCACTTTACTTGGGTCCAATTACCAAGGCCAGCCATCCACTAGCTCTCCTTTACAAGGAAGCATGGGGAAAACTTCTTCTCAAAGGGGAAGTACAACCCCACCCAATCCCCCTCAAGGGTCAGGTACACAAGCTGCTCATACCATGGCTGGAACTAACCCTCCACCGCCACTCCACATGCCATATTTGGCCTCCCTCAACATACCTGATTTAAGTAAACTCACAAATGACCCTATACTGCATGACCCCACATGGCCCACTATGCCTACCAAACTACCTTTAGACATTCCCAAGTTTGAAGGAAAGGTGAGAAAATATCCCGCCAACCATATCATGACCTTCCACTTATGGTTCTCTTCAAACAACATCATGGAAGACTCTGTCCATTTAAGGTTATTCCAACACACACTCATTGATCTGTCAGCCAAATGGTATGTGGATGAAAAATCAGGGTCTCCTGTGACTTTGAATCATTGGCCAAAACATTTTTGACCTTCTTTCAATTACCAGTTCATCACGATAATGGTCTATAACTCCTCGCTAAGTTTAAAAAAACCTCAACCACACATATCACTGACCACATTTACGAATGGCGTCGATGACGTAGTTTATGCAAAGCAGAAACCACCAAAGAACAATGCCTCGATTGGTTTCTCAGATCACTCATTTCTCTCCTTGCCAAAGATGTGGCCTCCACCTTCCCCCAAATTGAAGAGGAAGCCATCAACAAGGCTCAATAGTACGAACTCATTTATGCCAAGTCAAGTTACTTATACACAGTACTACCTGATTCCCCAAGATCGATACCATTCGACCAGGAAAAACCTGGGATGTCTCATGCAGTGGATGGATTAATTGGTACCACAACACACCATAATCCATACATACAACCACCACCCATGTATTGTACACCCCAATATCCATCGATGTATGGAGGTCCATCTTACTACCTCACTCCCCCTTACCAACAACCATATCCTGTGGCCCCCCCATCCACCCATGAATGGACCCTTGCCGACACTCATGATGCGTCTGACCTCTCAACCAAGTTTGGGTACCCCCTCTACCTTAGCTTATAACCTAGGCAATAGTGAAAGTGCTACGCCTTCCTATGCACCCTACAAATCATTGCCACAAAATAATCCATTTTTTACATTTCCTAGTCCTCCATAGCCAATTGCTCCTCCACAAGGACAACCACATGTTAGGGTTAACTTTGTTAAGCTCTCTCCCATTCAAAAATTTCAAAATTTTGAACAACTGAATACAGAAAATGCAGCCCATCAGTCGAATAATGCCAAAAAGAAAGGAAAAAACTGAAACAACAATAACCCAGAACCAGGGGGAAATAACCCCCAACAAAAACAACCTACTGGGGGCAACTAGAACCAGAGTAACCAGAACCCTCAAGGGGGAAATAACAACAACCACCAAGGGAGGAACAACAACAACAACCTCCAGATGAACTTCCCTATTTCTCTTTGTGGTGAGCATGGCCATTATACTCACCATTTCCCCCAAATTGTTGACTTCAAATGGATGAAATATTCCATGAACTCACCTCTTCCTCCAGCGTCGCCTTCCCCTCAGCAGGCCCCATAATAGTGTTTGAAGCAACCACCCCCGGCTGTGTTACAAAACCCTATTCCACACCAAGGTTTGATGAATACCCAACAGGAGATGCATCCTACCCCACCATAGATGGGACAGTATCAAAACCCTGGGAATCCAACGAATCACAATATCCTCCTGACTAGAAGAAGAAATTATTCTACAAACATGCATTCGTCAATACAACACACCCCTTGAATCTACTCCCACCACTTCGGAAGCAACTCTAGCTACATCCGGACAACCCTTGATGATTCCATGCCTTAACACTAAACCCCCTATTCATATTCCTCGCATCCCATTATGACGGAATGTCAACAACCCTCAAGCTAGGGAAAAACACAATTACAGTATGGTCGATGACTTGGTGCAATCTCCTGTAGCCATGTCAATTTTGGAGGTCCTCCAAACCTGTCCCACTCAATGGAAATCCTTGCTTTATGCCTTGGGGGAAGTCGACCATAATGATACTAGACTCATCACATTTGATCTAGATTGTGGGGAACCTCATCTTTCGTCTTTGGTAGCATTCTAGATACCAGTCAAAATTCATAACATCATAGTTCATCGATATATCATTGATGAAGATGCATCCACATGCATCATGTCCAAAACTGTATGGTAGAAACTTGGCTCCCCTGAGCTAATACCATCCTCCATCACTTTAAGAGCTTATGATGGATGACCATCCTCTCCCGAAGGGCTCTTCCAAAATGTCCTCGTTGAAATCAGGGGAAAAATATCCTTATCGACATTGAGGTTATCGATGGCCCGCTTGATTAAAACATCTTGTTTGGTTGTAGCTACATGTACACTATGAAGGCAGTAGACTCTTCTGTGTTTTGAATGATGATGTTCCCCCATAATGGGAAAATCATCACCATCGACCAGTTTCACATTATGAGCCTAACCACTCCTCCAACATTGATAACATCCTACCTCTTGTCCATACTAGTTCTGACGCATACTCACTCATGGAGATGGGCCCCAGAATGTTAAAAAACCTATCCTTGTTGGGGGCACACCAAGGAGCACCACCGCTCATCCACCCCTCAGCACAAGGATGTGTCATATCTTTCGATGGAACGAAAGATGGAGATACCATTATTCCCACAGAGGCTTCTCCACTCCTTGACATCCCACTAGTGGAAGAAACCCTACCTCAGGAATCCCATGAGAACCCTACGACACCACTTATCCCCGATTTCACCCTCCCCCACGGTCAAATCCCAATTTGGGAGACAATCCCCCAAGCCATTACTCAAATTCCATTCTTCTACCCCCCACCAGGAGTACAAGTTTTCTAGGTAGCCATAACGCTTTCGCTTCCCAACATGGTGCTCGCCATTCTGGTATGGTATCTACACTCACTTGTGATGGTTCCTCAACCCTCACTCCCTCCCCAAACAAAGGGAATTCTGATGCAAATTCCAGTACTAAATTCGACCGCACCAACCTCACCCCCACTTTCCAGCACCACCGCTATGGTTGGGGGAAGACGAAAGAAGAAAGAGCCCACCGCTCCACTTCCTCCCCGAGTTCAACGTCCTTGTGCACCCTGTGAGAGAGATGGACATCCCACAAATATATTCCTATCTCTCCGAAGTTACGCAATCTGATTTAACTCCCTTGAGCAACCACATTGCTTGTTGCTTCACCAAGCACACCTAGTACTACCACAACGTCCCCTACTATAGGAAGTAAATGACTATGAACCAAATTTGCATGTGCCATCTGTTTAGAGTATGGCCACTACACTCATCATTTCCCTACGTTACCTCAGTTTCGACACACACTAACGACAGGATGCCAAAGCTTTCAACAAGACCCCTCTCCACCCACGTCATCAAGTACCCATGTCACTGACATCCATTATGTCACGACCTCAGTCAACAAACGAATGAGATTACCTTTATTTTTTGTGACTCACTTGATCACTTCACTTACCGGTGTCCCTCAAACATTGAATAAAGATGTCGTGAAATGACCCTTATTCAAAATCCGCCAACCACCTCACTTCCTGTGACGCAAGTGATTCCCCTTATTCTTTCTCCCGATACTGATCACATCACCTCCCCTGAACCTGAGCCACTTCCCCCCCCCTCCATGGTTCATGGATAGACTGTCTGAGGACTTTCCCCCAAATCCTCCCAATTCTCCGGTTCATTTCCGTCAGAAAATCTTACTCCCGACCACAGTTTACAACCCACAATGTGTAGACATTTGGTTTATATCAAACACACTATTGCACCATAGTTGCAATACCGCCTCTATGTCTTCACCACCTAACGACCATCACACGGTGACAATCACCAATGTTACTTCCCCAGATCACCTATATTCTCGTATTTTCCACCGCGAAAAAGATATCCTAGAGGAACTAACTACCCCCGATTTCCCATGGAATGCTCTCCATCACAAAGCGCTCTTTCTCTCATAGGAAGCCTTTGAATCTCCTAGCCAAGCCTCCATATGTGTAATTGAAACCAAGGATTGTATTCCATCAGGGCATATAGACTTGTTCAACAACCCTATCCCTACCCCCGATGATTTTGAAGAAGGCAACATGGCCAGTATTTCCCCCACTGTCAAAATTGACATTTTCATCAAACCAGGAATCATAGAAGAAATCACCATTGGTGCCACATCCTCCCTTGAGGAACTCACAACTTACAAAGCTCCCTTTCAGGAATACTAGGATATTTTTCCCTGGTCATATACAAAGATGCCCGACCTCGATCCTTCTATCATCGAACAACGCATCGACACATGGCATGATGTTACCGCTGTATGTCAAAAGAAATTCCCACTGCACCCATCCAAAAAAGTGTTTATGAAAGATGAAATTGGAAAAATATGCGTTGCAGGGTTCATATACCCCATCACATACACATTATGGGTCTCTAACCCCATCCTTGTCAATAAAAAACAGGGAACTATTTGCGTCTTCATCGACTTTCGTGATCTCAATCATGATTTTCCCAAATCCAACTTCCCAACGCCTTTTATTGACCAAATTATTGATGATTGTGCCAGACATGAGGCATTGTCCTTCATGGATGGGTTCTCCAACTACAAACAAATCCAAATCCATCCAGCAGATCAATATAAAACTACATTTACCACTGTGTGTGGTACTTTTGCGTATAGTTTCATGCCTTTTGGACTCAAGAATGATGGTGATACATTCCAACGGGCCATGACTTTAGGGATGATTTTAAGGATGGACATTTATTTTGAAGTGTAGAAACCTTGGCGAATCTTACTAATCCTTCATATGCCAACTATAAATGTTTGGCGATATTTTTGTAAAAATATTCAAATTTCTAAGGATTTTATATAGTTTTTATGAAATTTTGGTGATTTTCAAGGTAAAATTATTTTATCCTATAAAAGTTGGGCGAATCATTTTTATAATAGTGAATCTTTTTTTTGGAAAAACCATGGAAAATTAACCCATGAGTGAAATTTATCCCCTAAAATCATCCCTGCATGACTTATGTTTTCCAAGATCTCGCTCGCATCATCCTCGCTTACTTGGACGACCTCATTGCTCGATCCAAGAAACGAACTCAGCATCTCGATGACTTACGAGTTGTCTTTCAACAGTGTCGCCAGTACAATATTTGCTTGAACCCCCTCAAGTGTGTATTTTGCGTCACCGCCGAATGCCTCCTTGGGTTCATCATTTCCCAACATGACATCACTGTGGACCCCCTCAAGGTCCAAGCTATCATAGAAATTCCACCACCTAGGAATTTGCACCAACTGCAGAGCCTACAAGGCAAAGCCAACTTTTTATGATGCATTGTCCTAGATTACGCCACTCACGCACATGGTTTCCTTTGCTTACTGCGTCATGATATCCCATTTCGATGGGATGGAAATACACAAACTTTTTTTGATGATTTAAAAGCGACGCTCTCCCATGTCTCTTTAATTAGTCCACCTGATTATGATAGTGATTATATCCTCTACTTGTCAGCCTCAACCATCTCAGTAGTAGGATTTCTCGTCCAACTAGGATATGATGGTTGCGAGCATGTTATTTACTATATCAGTAAAAACCTTTCAGGACCACCCCTGAAATACAATCATGAAGAGAAACTCGCCCTCACAGTTTTCCTCATAGTCCAAAAACTGCGTCATTATATCTTTCTTTGCACTGCCAAAGTTGTGGTAGATTCCAACCCCATGCAGTACTTGCTTAGTCGATGGAAAATTAATGGTAAATTTTCCTGGTGGATCGTCATCCTTCAAGAATACTACCTAGATTTTTCAACTCCAAAAAGAAAGAATGCACTTGTTCTCTCATTAGACACTACATGTTCCCTTAGACATTACAAGTTCACCCGTCAATACAAATTTTCCTGATGAACACCTCTTCTACATCCCATCGAATGATCCTTGGTATGGAGACCTTATCATCTACCTTCGGACATAGAAGTTTGGGTCTCATATTTCACAAGATGATCGTCAATGCATTCACCATCAGTCCCCTCGATACCTCCTTATTAGTGACATCTTATACCAACGTGGGTTAGACACCATACTTCGTTGATATTTGACCATTGATGAATCAGATAGAGTCTTGAAGTATTTCCATAGTGGCACCTGTGACGACCACCTCTTAGGGATGTCCACCACCCATAAAATCATTCAATCCGGATACTTTTGGCCCACATTGTTTCATTACTGCATCCATGTTGTCAAGTGATGTGACAGATGCCAGATTTATGCAAAGAAAGCATGAGTGCCACCCGCTCTTCTACATCCAATCATCACTGTCGGCCCCTTCTGCAAATGGGGCATTGAATTCATTACTTGAAACCCTCCATCTAGCAATGTACACAAGTACATCGTCATGGAAGTCGATTAATTTACCAAATGGGACAAATCCAGGCCTACCTTCAACAATACCATTGACACTGCAACAGGTTTTTTATTCAATCACATCATTACCCATTTCGGATTCCCACTATAGTTAGTCTCCAATCACGGTAAACAATTTGAGAATGATATATTCGTCGAACTCTCCTCAAGGTTAGGATTCTCCCATGAGTTTTCCTCCCCATACTACCCTTAGTACAATGGAAATGTTAAGGTTGTTAACAAAGTCCTCAAAACCATGTTGCTATGCACTGTCAACAAACATAATACCAACTAGCATCATATGTTGTTTTCAGCACTATGGGCTCATCGCATGACAGTCAAAATTTCCACCAGTCTTACACCATTTCATCTCGTCCATGGGATTGAATCCACCCTCCCCATCGAGTGCAAAATTCCCATGTTACACACCGCCATCAAGCTATTACCTGACATTGCTCCAATGGAGCAACACTTGTTGAACTTAGAGTCGCTGGATGAAGATTGTCGATCTTCATTACAGAATAATGAGGCATCTAAAAAATGGTCTAAAGCCACCTTTGATCGCCATGTCAACCTTCTCTCATTCAACGAAGGAGATCTCATCCTAGCCTACGATATGGCTCACAATACTTTCAGGCATGGGAAATTTGAATCATTATGGTATGGACCCTACATCATCCAACACTACCTCACTAAAGGCACATACATCCTGGCCTCTCTAGAAGGCTATCCTATCAAATAACCCATCAACGGGTTGTACTTAAAGAAGTTTTACGCATGAGCATATTCATTCTACACTAGGCTTTTTCTTTTTGTACACATTTGTAGAGTTTTTAGTCTTCTTTTGTTACCTCCATGCCTTATGTATGATATACCATTCATGTATTGACATATGTATCCTCCATCGGCCTACCACATCGGTTACGCTGATGGAGCTAGTCGTTGGACACAAAATCTTTCTTTGGCCGCTTGGGCCCTCTACATCCCCTCACATGAACTTCTCCACTCCAACAACATATGTTTGGGATCAACAACAAACAACCAAGAAGAATATACAGCTATCATTGGCTTCCTCACTGAGGCCAGCCACCACCACATTCATCACCTTAGCATCTTATTATATTTCCAGCTTATCATCCTACAACTCAACAATGTGTACAGTGTCCGCAATCCTTGCCTCTTTTGCAAATACCTGGAAGTTAGACTCTTGTCTCGACATTTTGATACAATTACATTTACTCATATTCCACGACAATTCAATCAAATAGTAGATAACTGTTGATACTTTGAGGGGGGTGAATCAGTATCAAGTACAATTTAAAACCTTTTTCAACTTATACTTAAACCATTCAACTATATCAAATCATCAATGAACAATAATATAAGAGTTACACCAGTACACCATAATACACCATGCACAATATATGAGAAATAATCAATAGTTTATTGTTCAAGGGAAGTAATGACTTCCCAAGGTAGCTACAGCTTCCAAGTGTAGAGGGAGGGATAAACCTCCAAGAGGAAGATACAATCCTCCAATATCAATAGAGAGTTGAACTCTCCATCCTTGCCCCTTCCTTCCACCCAAGAATATATGAGAGATAATAA
>JZKD02S0693263.1:37996-50071 GCA_000966675.3 Picea glauca
TAGATAATATTACTCAATGTATTCTCTGAAAATCCTCCAATTTTCACTCCTTGAATCCTCCCCAAAAAGAGGTTATAGAAAGAATGGTAGACTTTATTCAATTCTGGTATGTTCAAAAGACCCAACTTGTACAGCATGCCCCACGCTCAATATTTAACATCCAATTATGAAACTTGCACACAAGAAACTAAAGTCCGTACCATTTCCAATGGAAGTGGTCCCACTTCATTTGGATTCTGTATGAAAAATTTATGACTGTTTTACTCAGAACACCTGTTTATTGACTAGCTTCAGGACTAGTCACAAACCCTATCTTCCATAGAGTGTATCTCCATAATTATAGAAAATAAAGAGATGAAATTTTTACCAGAGGTACCTTGATATGTATTCTCAATACCAGATCTATTTCACCATATGAATCGTTCTAGAAACAAATTTATAGAAAAAAATGTAAGATGACCTGAAAATAACATACCTTAGAACACATCACCAAAAGAGTTCATCCTCCCTTGAAATATGGCCTTCTTATCTTCTTATTACCTCTGAAATTTGACTTGTATAAAATGAATGTATAATGATGTTTATTTATACCATTTACGTCACTTCCTTTTAACATTAGGGCCTCCCTGACACTTTCTTATTTTGTAATTCTTTTCATTAATTATTTTCAGGGCCTACATGTACTTCCTTCTTCAATTCACTTTGTCATCTTCAAAAATTCATTTGTCCTCAACCATGAGGATCCATGTGACGTGCCACATACCACCGGAAACAACATGATGTATACTATCCATTCATGGGTGTTGTATATGCATGTTCATTGTCCTTCATGTCCAAATACCTTTATCAATCTTGCGGTCCAAAACCCATGACTAGGGTTGACATCAATGATAACAACCAATATTCCAACAATAACATGGATAACATAGTATTAGATTGGTATTTATCACATAAAGACACCATCACACATACATAAACCATCAAAAACATCTATCACAACATATAGATTAGACATCATAAAAAACATAACAAAAATACCATCACATGTAAACATTATGGAGACCCCAAAAATATATATCCATATATATATATATATATCAATCAATGTGTCATCAATGTTTACAAAATGGTATGACATATACATCGCTCGTAGGCAAGTGAGCCCTCCTCACCCCTATAGGTACAAAATGGGTGTCACACTACCCTATAAAAAATGGGCTCACACGCCTATATAAATACAAAAATATGCAACACCGCACTCATGGTGCCTCCAGAGTGCCACCACCGGGTCCTCTATCTTCTAGAGGTGCCTGACCAGCTGGGGGTCCTCCAGGTACAGGGAGCAATCACCCAGTCATCATGACCACCACTACAACTACTTTAAGGGTCAATGCCCACAACTCTCGAGGGCCACCCACACACTGCTCCATGACTCACTCGTCCTAGATATGGGACCACATGCCCTTGGACACACCCTGTAGCCCCACCTCCAACCGCCATCGCAAATCCTCTAAACCCCTGCCAACCTCTCCTTGGGGTGCATGTGATGGCCTTATACCTAGATCATCAAATCTACACCTCCTGTTGGGTCTTCTATCATCTGCTGGCCTCACACTCGACTCAGCCCTCGGGCGTCGCTCTCCCACCTGTGGCTCTACCTGTGATGGTCTGACTGGCCCCAGATGAGCCAAATCTCCAACCAACTCCACCTCTTCGCCTCACAACCCCACATATGCAAAATCAAAAACAAAGATAGAATCAACATCCATACATATACACACATGCTATACTATCAAAATCACCAAACACCAACATACCTCTTTGGTCCCAATCCTCTTCAGGAGGAAAAACCATATCCGGGTCACGCCGGAAGTCCATCCCACCATATGGGAACCGCAGTATAACCTGTGACATATGGTGCCACAAATTCCACAAGGTGTCTGTAAAATAATGGCCATCCTCTCCCCCTCCATGTTGTACCAAAATCAATGCCCACCACATCAGTTGTGGCTCCCGTGCCCCAGCCGCTGACAACAACACTCTAGGGTGCAACATGGGCACCCTCTGCAGAAACCATGCCACTAATATAGATCCAAAAGAAAACTCACAGGAGCTAGAGGCCCGACACTGGTTAATCTGCCCCACCATCTTGGCATGAAACATCAAGCCCCAGGTGAAAATATCTCCATCCAATACTCTCTCCATAATCCTCAGTTGACCACCACTGATCCGCTGAGTTGTTAAGGATCTGTAGAGCCTCACAATCATCACTGTGATGCACTGATGCAAGAGCCCATCCATCGCCTTGATACGAATGACCGAACCTGACATAATTTTCATCCCCAAACAATACTTTCATGCCACATATACCAATTGTACATCCCCTGGCAACTTGGGATCAACAGGTAGGGCCATTCCCCAAAAAGGGAGCTCTGTCAAGAAATAGACATCCTCCATAGCCGAGAATGTGATCTATTGTCCCCCCACAATGAAGCATTGCAGATCAGTGCTCCATAATGAAATTAGACACTGAAGTAGGTACTCCTTCGACCATATCAATGGGAAGTCGAAGAAATTGAGAAACCCACAGGATTCCAAGGGTCCTTGAATGCTTGAATCATCTCTCAACACCTCTCGGAGGCACTCCTAGTCCCACTCTCTCCAGTGGATTGGCATGCTGAACTGATCACCTGCATTCACACAATCAACACTTAATCACCCATCATCAGTCATTAACGAAAAGCTTCCAAAAATACAAGTTTCTTCAAAATCCCATCTTTGCCTTAAGTGCATAGCTGTCACCCCCCATAGGCACGCACATATGCACACCTGTTCTTCGCACAGTTTCGCATCAATGCACAATTGTTGAATATATAGATGTGCATCAATGCACATCTATCACACCCATAGGTACTCATTCGTGCACACTTGTTCTCTACACAACTGCACACTGATGCACAATTGTCAGAGAAACAATTGTGCACAATGCGTAGCTGTAATTCGAACAAGCACGCACCAAATGAGCACCTATTTTTCCCACTCATGTGCCCCCATGCACAAATTTCTTCAACACAGTTGCACATCATGCACAAGAGATGGAATTATACCCGTGCATCTCAGCGCGGGTATCCTTTCTTCTCCCACGCATTAGTTGGCCCACCCCTACAAAAACCTCTAGTACGACCATCCGTATGAACCTGCCCAGAAAATAGAACCTATTTTCTATGTAGGAGGATGAGACCACTAACTTGGCTCTCATAAATCCTGGATCGATCGGTTCGAACTCCCGTAATCTCCAAATCTCCTCTAAAATCCTCTTGTCAACTCACTATGGCAGCGGGTACAAATGAGGTGGCATTATGGGCCTCGCAACTATATATAGTCCCTTTTTCCAAACTTCCATGTTCAGTTATAGGAGCCCAGAGTCTTTGTTTTTCGATCCATCTTCAGCCACAGGCTCAGGATCCTGCCACCTACACAGTTACATTCCCCGGGTTACCATCTGTACTTTTCCCTAGGGGATAATTTTTCTCACATCACATCTAGGTATGCATGATCATGTTCAAAATTATCAAATATTTGTTATATGTTCTTTATCTTCAGATATTGTTCATGTCGGGTATTTGATTTTAATGGGTGGAGGTACTTGTTCATCACACACTAGCGCAGACCCTTGAGGTATATGATTGACACTGGCATGTAATCATTACCTCGGAATATCAATTGCATATCCTAGTCACACCCTTAGACATTTTTCTATAGGATCCTCACATTCAGCTCTGTAGTACTATCCCCTCCATTGCATTTCAATATTGTCACCCGATAACACTCTTCCCCACATGCGTTGTCCCATTCATAGTCCCCCTAGGCAGTTTGACACTAATTCTTCTTTCACCCCCTAGGGATGGAAGTTCCGATAGTCTTATGCATTTTTGAGAATCAGCCACATACTCTTTCTCCTCATTTTGATAGCTTTCCCAATGGACTCCTAGGTTATTTCATCTCGGTTCTAGTTTGACTGCACCTCCACAGTATCATTAACCCTCCATTTCATCCACCATCAATTTTCCCATCTGCAAATTGTCCTCCATTCATTTACCTCATACAGAAACCCACCCATTCGGCCCCCACCCTACACCAGTTCTCCATGAAACTTGTGCCCTCACAGAACAAGCCATCTTGCACTGGGGCACACATTTTTGTATCTATACACTCATCCCAAAATATTCTTTATTCATTTGTTAATTGTAAAAAAACCTTTTGTTTCCAGCATTTACATGGC
Organism: Picea glauca; assembly: GCA_000966675.3. Classification (NCBI taxonomy): domain Eukaryota; kingdom Viridiplantae; phylum Streptophyta; class Pinopsida; order Pinales; family Pinaceae; genus Picea; species Picea glauca. Next base: position 42,279 of record JZKD02S0693263.1, read on the forward strand.
TTTTTGTTGTCTCCCTTAGCGATCTTCCTTTCCTAGCAAAGAAAACCATGTCTCCCTTGGTTGGGGAATTCATTGTCTTCTACTCCTTTTGACATCGTCCATAAAACCAGATTATCCCACAATCCATGTACCCTTGATCCTTGAGTTTGTCCACTTTGTCATGCCTCTAGCGCAATTTAAACCCACATCTAGTTGTCCCCCTGGCACTAGATCCAGTTTCACGGTTGCTCCCAATCATCCTTCACATATATCCCCAACTAAGGGTAGTCTTGATTCTCACTGCATCTTGACTTCGTCCATGTTCCTCATCAGTTCATGATCTTATCCAATGGATTTCATGAATCCCTTTTTCTTCTTGAAGTCACGTCTCCCTTTTTTGTCTATATCAACAAAGTTTCCAGAAAAACGAAAATATCTTGACTCTCATTACCTTTACAATGAGGAATCCTGGACGACACAGAGAGAACCATCATTTCTCTCTGTTGTCATTGACCCCCATAACATTTGACTTCAACAAAATCTCATGTTACGCTGGGTCTTACTATGTGACTATTGCAGTTGTTTTATACTAGCCGAAGACCTCTGAGTTTGTTAGGCCATCAATTCCTACGAGTCATCGACACTTCTTACCAGTGTCCTTGCCTCTTTTCAGAGTATGTTCACCATCAAAATTGTCATCTTCCATTATCAAACCACCCCGTAGGTCATTGCAATTATCTACATCAGCATATAACTTCAGTTACTGTCTTACATTTTTGAGTTACATGACATGAGAATGGGGCATGCCTGCCTCGTTTATATACAACTTTTATTTTACTAACCTAGAGAAAGCTTGGGTCCCATAGTTTCCCCTCTCCCTTCGATGGATCACTCTTATAGTTCTTATCAACACTCTTCATTACAATGGTACTCTCAGTAGAAGAAACATTGATGTATTTCGTCTATACGTACGCTCCTAACCTCACACCTCAGGGGGCATCTATTATCACTGAAATTTCATCCGCAAATGGTTACAGGAATACATCATCTCCAAACACCTATTAATTCACTTGTAGCCCCAAAAATTCATTTCCAAAGGGAACAAACTATAAAACTAGTAAAAAAATTGACATGCAATGAAACAATAAAGGAAGCGTGCACATGTGCGGAGGCCAAAAAATCTAGAAGAGCACACATGCGCCCGACGCACGACTGTGTACGAGAAAATCCGCGCACACCTATGAATGACACATTTATGGTTCTTTTATGCCCCTCACCCACTTATGGACCAATTCCCAACTTGATTTGACCCTCAAATCCAAGCTGAATCTGAATGGGGGGCTGGTCAAATACCTAAGGGTGCCTTAAAGGGCCCTTTGTTCACACTAAAGACCGGTTGGATATTGTCTCAAAGACTTGCTATAAAAAGAGGCTATGGGTGCACTAAGAATTCAAGAATCTCATTGTATTGTTGTGCTGCCTCTATTCTCCTTCAAGGAACCTCTTTCCTTCTTGGAACATATTAGCAACATCTCATTAATCTATTCACCTCACCTCTTGAGGGAATAAGATTGGATTTCTTCACAATTTTCTTTCTAGTTTACCATTTGTAAGAAGATATCTCACATAGGGGACTCAAGAGACCTCCCAAGGAGGAAGAGGGGATCCACAAGTCCTCCTTTATCTACAATGTTTTCCCACAAATATAGTTTTCCATTGGTGGCATGATTATTGGTCATTTGTTTGATTGATTTTAGTTCTAATTTTCTCATGCATTTTAGTTTTATTTCTCTAGTTATTTCCTTAGTTGTTGTTAGCTTAGGCCTTTTTTTTTTTTTCAAGTGATCAAATTGTTTGATTCATACACTAACCTATGTCCTGTTTAGCAGGTCCAACTAGACTTGCAAGTGCCCTTCTTTTGCTCATTCAAGTGATGAAAATGACACAACACTTGCGTAACATCAGATGTGTCAATGAGTACCTGCAATAAACCTTACAAAATAATAGATATTCAATGTTCTCAATAGGTGCTAATTGGAGACCCTTGCTCTCTTATTTATACTCTCTAAGTAGCTTCATCTAGGGGTTACCTTCTAACCAATTTAACCCAACTTCCGTCTTTTAGGGCTTACCCACTTCTAACCACTTTTCCACTTATAACCACTTTATCCACACATAGTAATCTCTCCACTTCTAGTTGCAACTAATTTATTTCTAATTATTTTCTTATTGAAACAACATAACCCATGATTAACTCCTAGTTTCACCCACTTTGACTAGTCAAGTTCTTCTAGGAGTTTCTAGAATAATTTGACTTCTTTGGCCTTCTAGAGACTTCTAGATAATTCAAGACGATTCTACAACTTCACAAGTCCATAAATCTCTAACCGTGGGGATTTATGTGGCATTCCACATATCACTGAAAATGGCATGACATGTACTATCCATCTAGAATAGTCTTACCTACAAATACAATGATATTCATACCTTTATGCCTCAAACAATCTTGAGTCCCTTAACCATTTTGTTGGGGCTACCAGAATTTACTACCGGACTTGCTTCAAGGGTTGACATCAATGACAACCAACCCAACTAATCAACAATCTCCCCCTTTAGAATTGATGGAAACACTCTGAAGCAACATTGAAGTCATATCGCTCATGCTCCCCCTATGACCATCACTCCCCCTAGAAACATGTATCTTTTCTCTCTCCAAGAATATAACGCTCTATCCATGCATCTGATAAAACTCTCCACCTTTAACATAAATGACAAAGGTAACTTCCTATTGGGGGTGCTCCCCCTAACTACACTTTCCTTGGGGCTGGTCCCCCAAGATGAAGTGTCCTCTTTATGGTGCTTCCTTGTGTAAATATAAGACATATAAGAATACCATTCAAAATTCATTGTGGGGCAGAAGCTATGCCAAGTTTCTGACGAAGATACTCAAAGGCTTCCCTTGGAAGCAGTTTTGTAAAGATGTTTGCAATCTGTTATTTGGTGCCAACATACTCAACTCAAATGTTCTTCTCTGCAACTTGTTCCCGTAGAAAGTGATATTTATTGGAATGTACTTCGTATTGGAGAGAATCACTAGATTCTTTGAGATACCAATGACGCTTGTATTATCCAAATATATCGGAATGGTCTCATCATAATCAACCTGTATATCTATCAAAGTTTGTTTCATCCATAGAACCTACGTACAACATGTTGCTGCTACAATATACCCTGCTTCGTTGTAGACAATGATACTGAGGATTTTTTCTTTCTTAGCCAAGATACCAAACACTCACCCATGTAGAATGTTGCTCCAGTTATACTTCTTCAGTCATCAATGCAACCTTCCCAATATGCATATGTGTTGGAAATAAGTGATAGATCCTTTCCTTTTGGATACCATAATCCAAACTCTTATGTACCATTAATATATCTGAATATTCTCTTTACTGCTAGAACATGTGATTCCTTTGGTGCTTCTTTAAATCATGCCACCTATCCAAATACTTTCATTACATCTGGTCTAGATGCTATCACATAAAATAAGTTGCCAATAATTGACCTGTACTACCTCTGATCTGTAGAATTTGAGTCATCATCTTTAGTTAACTTGCAACTGGTTTTCATAGGAGTACTGAGTGGTTTGCAATCTTCCATTCAACACCTCTTTAGAATTTCTATGATATACTTGGTTTGAGAAATACAAATTCCTTGGTTTCTTTGACATATCTGAAGACCCAGAAAGAAGGATAGTTCTCCAAGTAATGAAATTTCAAATTCATTCTGCATATCCTTTGCAAATTTCTTCCTCAACCTGTCATCATCACTTCCAAATATAATATCATCAACATAAAATTCAATTAATAAAATACTATCTTGAGTTACCTTTATGTGGAGGTTGTTGTCTACATTTCCTTTCCTAAACCCTTGTTGTTGTAAATACATGTCTAGTCTAGAGTACCATGCTATGGGGGCCTGTTTGAGGCCATACAAGGCCTTCTTCAACCTGAAAATATTATTTTCATTCTCTAACAACTGAAATCCTTTTGGTTGCTCAATGTAGACTTCTTCTTCTAGTTCCCCATTCAGAAAGGCTGATTTTATGTCCAACTGATACACTTTAATATTCTTGGAGCATGCATAAGCTAGGATCAATTTGATTGCTTCCATTCTAGAAAGTGGAGAAAACATATATTCAAAGTCAATACCTTCATCTTGTGCATATCCTTTACATACCAATATAGATTTGTTCCTGGTAACCTGTCTATATTCATTCAATTTATTTATGAAGACCCACTTTGTGTCGATCACATTCTTGTATCTTGGCCTTGGAACTAATTCCCAAGTGTCGTTCTTCTCTATATGATCCAACTCTTCATCCATGGATTTCATCCATAATTCATCCTTGTCAACTTCTTCAAATATGCTAATCTCAATCAAATATAAGAGTGCTAGGTGCAGTTGTTCTAGTGAACAAATTCTTCTTCTAGTCTCAACTCCTGCATATTTGTTCTCAATAATCTGATCTGATGGATGATTCTTTTGTATTCATTTTCTAGGTGTCTTTGGAGGTACTTGTTGTTCTTTCTCTTCTACTTCTAATTGATCTTATTCATATTCCCCTTTTCTACTTCTTCATCCTTTGCTTCTTCTTTGTGAACCTGTTCCACTAACTCCTTTTCTTCTTCCTTTATTTTTCATCCACATGTCTCATCAACCGTCACATTGATGCTTTCCACAAATTTTTTTAGCCTTAGCTTGAAACATTTGTATGCTTTCCATGTACTCAAGTACCCAACAAGTATGTATTTTTCCACACGAGAATCAAACTTTCCCATTCTTCCATCTTCACTTTTGATGTAACATTTGCTTCCAAAAGATATGAAGTGCTTCACATTTGTTGGTATTCCTTGCCATAGCTCGCAGGAAGTTTTATCACTGTTGTTTATGAGAATTACTCTATTTTGAATGTGAACTATTGTATGCACTGCATGTGCCCAAAATACATCTATCAACTTGTGATCGATTAACATTGTTCGATCCATATTCTGTACTTTCATGTTCTTCATTTTGATGACTCCATTATGTTGAGGTGTCCTAGCAACGAAGAATTTCCTTTCTATTCCATGATTTCTATATAAATACATAAATTCATTTGAAGTAAACTCTCCTCTATTATTGGATCTCAAACATTTCATTTTTGAATCCATTTCATTTTCAACCATTTCCTTGTATATCTTGAAGTTCTTGAATGCTTATGACTTCTTCCTGAGATTAAAAACTGCAGTCATCCTTGTTTAATCATAAACCAATAACATAAAATATTGCTCACCTTTTAAACCCTTTGTTCTAGTTGGTCCAACTAGATGAATATGCACAATTTCCAGTGGTCTTGTTGTGGAGTATTCCTTTAATTTGAACTTGGACATTTTTTTACTTTCCTTGTTAACAATTTTGGCATAATGTGTTGATTATCTTCATGATCTAGGGTATCTCTCTAACTTCTTACTTTTTTTTGACTTTGACAAGGTTATCAAAGTTTATGTGAATTGTTCTTCTATGCCATAGAAAAACTTCATCTTCCTTTCCTAGACAACACTTTTCATTTCCAATTTTACTTAATACATATATGTTGCTTGAAGTTCTTACAACTATTGCAACCAATCTTTCTAAACTTCCTTTTATTATCTCACACTTTTGTGAATCAAAAACAAGTTTGCGACCTTGGTCACACTTTTTACTTACACTTAGAATATTATGTTTCATATCTTCTACTAGTAGAACATTTTCTTCCTTTGTATCCTTGTTTCCAATTCTGACTGTGCCTGTTCCAATGATTTTAGCTGAGTTATCATTTCCAAAGGAGACTGGTCCAAGTCCTTCCTTTCTCAATGTTAGAAACCTATACTCATCACCTGTCATGTTATTTGAGAAGCCGTTGTCAACATACAAACCACATTTCTTATGTTTAGCTTCTAGAGCGAGTGTGCATTCTTCATTTTTATATTGATGCTTCTTTCTTATCCATATTATCTCATGAGGTTCTTTTCTGTGACTGTTGTTATTCTGTTGTGATTCTCTAGGAGGGACTATCATTCTACAATCTTTAGCTATGTGTCCAAATTGATTTCACTTGTAACATTCCACTTTATTTCTCAAGGACTCAAATCTATTGTAGCTTCTTCTCTGTGTTTCACTAGGCCTTCTTGGATAACCATTTTGTGCATGACTTTCATAGTTGTTCTTGTTTCTGTTATTTTCTCTGCAATTTATAAATTTATGTCCAAAATTATTACATGAATAACATAAACCAAAGAAGATAGTTTGATACCTGGGAGTTGAAGATCTTCTAAAATGAGTTACTCTTATGAATCCTTCTTCTTCTTGAGGAATATTTCTTTCTGACTATCATTGATTCTGAAATCTGAATCTTCTAGGTGGAGGAGTGTCCCTGTGATATTCCTTGTAAAACTTCTTATCTCCTCTGATTGTCTCTACATAGCTTCTTGGATGGGTTTCTTGATCTGTTTTTTTTTAGCTTGATCCATTTTCCGTCTGATTGTATCCAAGCCCACACTTGTCATGATTTGGCCTTTGATTGCAGATAATATCATCCAAAAAATTTTATTTGTTCTGCATGTTTTTCTTTTGAAAGTCTTTTCTCAATGTGACAATATCTGCTTCCAAACTTCCAATGATACTTTATTTTTCTTCCAACCATTCTTTGAGTGCTTCTTAAATTCTTTTGTCTTCTTCAACTTGGATTTCCAATTTTTTGGTCATCTTTTCTAGTTCTTTAGAGTTTGAACTTTCAGATTCCTCTTTTCTTTTTAGTTATTCCTGTAGTGACTTCTTTTTTTCTTTTCCCGTTTTATAACTTCTATGGCACTCATCAATTATTCTTTTTAGTCAACTTATGACTCTTCATATTCTTCTTCGGTATCTTCTTCATCAGATTCTTCTAATTCCATGAATAGAACCCTTTCTATCTCACTTCCACTGTCTTCATCTTCATCTGATGAGGAGCTATATTCTTTTGTGCAAAAGATTTTCTTGAAGATTTTATTTTTGGTTTTCTTATATTTGTACATTTTTTTGTTATTTGAATCATCTTCTTCATTTATTTTATTTTTCTTGTGGGGACATTTGTTCACAAAATGATCAATACCATCACAATTAAAACAAATCAATGGAAGTTTAGCTCTATATTTTCCACTGGTTCCCTTTTTCAGTCTTCTAACAAATTTGGCTACTTCTTCATCATCTTCTGAGATTCCATTACTGTTGTTATCATACTTTTCCTTTTTCTTTGAATTCTTGGATGCTTTAAATGTTTCTTCTTTTGTAACTGGACTCTCTTGTTCATTTCTCATTTCATAGGTTGTGGAAATTCCATGTAGTTAATCCATGCTTATTGAATCCAAATATGTTCTGTATTCTACTGGTGAGATATTAGGATCAAATCACATTGGAAGAGATCTTAGTACATTTTGAATAATTATAGATTCATCAACTTCCTCTCCCAATCCTCTTATTGCATTCACTATTTCATCAACTCATAAGAAGTAAGCTGCAATATTATCATCTTCCTTCATCTTCGTCTATTCAAATTGACTTCTGTAAGTTTGAATCTTTGATATCTTGAATTTTGCATCTCCTTCATAAACATTCTAAAGTTTGTCCCAAATATCCTTTGCAGTGATGCAATGCATAACTTTGACATATACTGAATCACCCAGACCATTCATGAGTATATTTTTGGCTTTTGAATTATTTAGACTGAGTTTCCTTCTGTTTTCATTTGTTGGAGGAAC
>JZKD02S0693263.1:70569-88182 GCA_000966675.3 Picea glauca
TCATCACTTCACTTTATTATTTACCTTCTAAAATCTTTTAAACCACTTTGACCTTTTGGGGCTTCTAGATGACTCATGAGGGTTCTCCACCATCACATGGCCATAATTCTCTAACCGTGAGGAGTTATGTGATGTTCCACATACCAATGGAAATGGCATGACATTTACTATTCATCTAGAATATTCTTACCTAAAAATATATCAAAAATCATACCATTATCCATCAAACAAACTTGGGTCCATTACCCAAACCTTTCTCCAACTTCACATGGCCATAACTCTCTAACCGTGAGGAGTTATGTGACGTTCCACATACCACCAAAAATAGAATGAAATGTACTATCCATGTGGAATAGTATTACCTGCAAATATATCAAAACTCATACCATTATCCATCAAACAAACTTGGGTCCATTACCTAAACCATTGTGCTACCAGACTTTCTTCAAGGGTCGACATCAATGAGAACCAATCCAATTAATCAACAATATCCCCCTTTGGCATTGATGGAAACACTCTGATGCAATAATAAATTCATTTCACTCATGCTCCCCCTTTACCTTTACCTTTGCATTTACCTTTGCATATGATAAATCTCCCCCCCCCCTTTGTCATCAATGGAAAATGTATCTTTCCATTTGGGGTTGCTCCCTCTAATTAAACTGTCCTTGGGGATAATCCCCTGACTGAAATATTCCTGAAACTGATATTCCAACCTGAAATGTCCTTTTTATGGTGCTTCCTCATGTAAATATAAGACAAATATTATAAGCATTCAAACACATTTATTTTGGAGTAGAAATTACTCTGAGTCTCTGGCAAAAATACTCAAAGGATTCCCTTGGAAGCAATTTTGTAAAAATGTCTGCCACTTGTTCTTTTGTGCCCAAATATTCAACTCTGATATTCTTATCTGCAGCCTGTTTCCATAGAAAGTGATACTTTATTGGAATGTGCTTTGTCTTGGAGTGCATCATCGGGTTCTTTGAGATATTGATGGTGCTTGTATCATCAGAATAGATTGGAATGGGCACATCATACTCAACCTGTATATTTGTCAGAGTTTGTTTCATCCATAGAACTTGTGTACAACATGTTGTTGCTGCAATATACTCTGCCTCAGATGTAGATAAGGATACTAATGATTATTTCTTGCCTAGCCATGATACTAAACACTCACCCAAGTAGAACACTGCTCCACTAGTGCTTTGTTAGTCATCAATGCAACCTGCCCAATATGCATCTGTGTAGGAAATAAGTTATGGATCCTTTCCTTTTGGATACCATAATCCAAACTCTTATGTTCCTTTGAGATATCTGAAAACCCTCTTTACTACTAAGACATGTGATTCCTTTGGTGCTACTTGAAATCTTTCCACCTACCCAACTGCCTGCATTACATCTGGTCTGGATGTTGTCACATATAGTAAGCTACCAATCATTGACCTATATTTCCTCTGGTTAGTAGACTTTGAATCATCATATTTTCTCAACTTGCAACTAGTTTTCATAGGAGTGGTAACTGGTTTACATTCTTCCATTCCGAACTTCTTTATAATTTCTCTGATATACTTAGTTTGAGAAATAAAAATTCCTTGGTTCCTTTGACGTATCTAAATACCCAAAAAGAAGGATAGTTCTCTGATTAATGACATTTCAAATTCATTTTTCATTTTATTTGCAAATTTCTGGCTTAACTTGTCATTAGTACTTCCAAAAACAATATCATCAACATAAATTTCAATTAATAAAATACTACCTTGAGTTACCTTGATGTAGAGGTTGTTGTTTGCACTTCCTTTCCATAGCTCGTAGGGAGTTTTGTCATTGTTGTTTCTAAGCATTACTATGTTTACTCAAACTCTGCAAGATGCTCGTAGGATGGTTATTTAGTTTTTCTCAGCTACCACATAGACTCCCCCTATCTATTATTCATATAATCTGGGAGTCTCTAAGCTCGATGGCTCAAAAAAATTCTTGATTTGATGTATATTCATCATCATCTTCATTGGTAGATTCATCATCTCTCTGAGCTCTCACTTCTTTCCTTCTGTATGCGGATTCATCTCTCTCTATAGTTACTGAAAGTAAAATATCTTGAACCCATTCCTTATTTACTTGTCCTTCTTTTCTTTCAATTATTTTCCAAACCTTTATGTATCCCTCATCTTTCCTTTTCTCTGTAGAATTATCCTTATCTCATTTTATTTCCAGTCTTGCGATATCTGAGACCTAGTCTCTGTTCACTCGTTCTTCGTGTTTTGAACAACCACTGTCAACATACCAACCAAACTTCTTCTACTTATCTTGTAGAATGAGTGGGCATTCTTCATTGCTATACTGATTCTTCTTTCTTATCCATGTTCTCTTCTGAGGTTCCTGTCTGTGACTGTTGTTGCTCTATTTTGGTTCTCTAGGAGAGACTGTCATTCTACAATATTTGGCCATGTATCCAAATTGATTACACTTGTATCATTCCACTTCAGTTCTCAATGATTCAAACCTTTTGTAGCTTCTTCTCTATGTTTCACTAGACCTTCTTGGATAACCTTTTTGTGTATGTCTTTCAAATTTGTTTATGTTCCTACTATTATCTCTGTAACTTAAAAATTTATGTCCAAAATTATTTCATGCATAACATAAACCAAAAAATATAGTTTGATACTTGGGATTTGAATATATTCTAAAATGAGTTACTCTTATGAATCCTTGTTCTTCCTGAGGCCTATTTGTTTCTATTGGTCGTCAACTCTGAAATCAGAATCTTCTCGATGGAGGAGTGTCCCTGTAATCTTCCTTGTAGGTCTTCCTATCCCCTTTGATTGTTTCTACATAACTTTTAGATATGTTTATTGTTTTGTTTCTTTGGAGATTGATCCATTTTATATCTGATTGTATCCAACTCTGGACTTGTCATGATTAGGCCTTTGACTGTTGATAATGTCATCCAAAAATTTTGAGTTGTTCTGCATATTTTTATTTTGAATATCCTTTCTCAATGTGACAGTATCTACTTCCAAATTTCCAATGATCCAATGTTCTTTGAGTGATTCTTCAATTATTTTATATTATTCTATTTGAACCTTCAATTCCATGATGATCTATTCTAGTTCTTGAGTGTCTTCCTTCTTGTCTAGTTCTTCTTGTAGCTTCTTGTTTTTCCTCTTTTCTCTTCTTATAAATTCTATGGAAGTCAACAATTCTTCTCGGTAGTCAACTTATGCCTCTTCATATTCTTCTTCGGTGTCTTCTTTATCGGAGTCTTCTAATTTCATGAATAGAAATCTTTTTGTCTCACTGTCATTGACTTCATCTTCATTTGATGAAGAGATGTTTTCTTTGGTGCATAATATTTTCTTGAAAACTTTCTTTGTGGTTCCTTTTCCTTTATATGTTTCTTTTCTATTTGATTAATCTTCATCATTTCCCTTATTTTTACTATGAGGACATTTGTTAGCAAAATGACCAATACCATCACAATTAAAACAAATCAATGGAATCTTACCTTCATATCTGTCGTTGGTTCCCTTGTTCAATCTCTTGACAAAATTGTCCATTTCTTCATCATCTTTCGAGATGTCACTGCTACTACTATGTTATTTTTCTTTTTTATTTCCATTTTTCTTTGACCTTTCGGATGCTTTGAAAGATTCTTCTTTTATATTTGGATTTTCCTATTCAGTTCTCATTTCATATGTTGTGAAGATTCCATGTAGTTCATCCATGCTTACTAAGTCTAGATCTTCTCTTTCTTCTAGTGATGATATCTTAGGATCAAATCTCATATGAAGAGATCTTAGTACCTTTTGAACAATTACATATTCTTTAATTTATTCTCCCAATCCTATGATTTCATTTACTGTTTCATCAACTCGTAAGAATTAAGCTGCAATATTATCATCTTCCTTCATCTTTAGTTGTTTGAACTGACCTCTGTAAGTTTGAAGCTTTCTTTCTTTGACATTTTAATCTCCTTCATAAAGATTTTGAATTTTTTCCCAAATCTCTTTATCATATTTACAATTCACAACTTTTGTGTATACCAATTCACCAAGACCATTCAGAAGTGCATTTGTGTCTTTGGAATTATTTTGACCGAGTTTTATTGCTCTTTCACTTGTTGGCGGAACTACTGGTTCTTTGTATCCATATACTACAGATTGCTAAATTTCAAATCCCTATGCCGGTATATATGTCTTCATCCTTCTGCTCCAGAATGCATACTTCTGTCTATCAAACTGTGGTATTCCATGTTTATACATGTTGTTGTCGGAATATTGGTTGTTGTCATTGATGTCAAACCTAGTGATTGGTTTTGGACCGCAACATTGATGAACGTATTTGGACATGAAGGAAATTGCACATCCAGATACAACACCCATGGATGGATAGTATAGATCATTTTGTTTCCGGTGGAAAGTGGCACATCACGTGGATTTTCATGGTTGAGGAGAAATTAATTTTTGAATATGACAAAGTGAATTGAATAAGGAAGTACATGTCGACCCTAAAGATAATTAAAGAAAAGAATTACGAAATAAGAAAGTGTCAGGTCGACCCTAATGTTAAAAGGAAGTGACATAAAGGGTATAAATAAACATCATTATACATTCATTTTAAACACTCACAAGTCGAATTTCAGAGGAAATATGAAGCAAAGAAGGATGAATTTCAAGGGAGGATGAAGTATTTTGGTGATGTGTTCTAACGTATGTTATTTACAGGTTATCTTACCATTTTCGCTATAAATTATTTTCTATAATTATTCTGATGGTGAAATTGGTATGGTATTGAGAAGACATGTCTGGGTACATGTGGTAAAAATTTCATCTCTTTATTCACTATAATTTTGGAGATACACTATGTGGAAGATAGGGTTTTTGACTAGTCCTGAAGCTAGTCATAAACATCTGTTCCAGGTAAAATAGTCATAACTTCTTCATATAGAATCCAAATGAAGTGATACCAATTGAATTGTAAATATTACGATTTGTAGTTTCTTGTGTGCGAATTTCAAAATCTAATTTTACATATTGAGCGCGGGGCATTCTGTACAAGTTCACTCTCCTCAATAAACCATAATTGAATAAGGTCTACCATTTTCTCTATAACTCCTTTTTGGGGAGTATTCAAGGAGTGAAAATGGAGGCGTTTTAGAGAATACATTGAGTTATATTATCTACAGGATCAAAGTATTCTAAGAAGTGAATAATTGCAGAAGTTGAAGAAGTCTCAGGAAGCATTATCAGGTTCTATGTGATGGTTCGTTGATGGTGATGATTTAATGTACAATTTTATTATCTCTTGATATTGCAGGATTGTATATTCCTTTTGAATTTTTATCTCTACCTTTATATTTGGAAGCTATAGTTACCTTTGGAAGTCATTACTTCCATTGAACAATAACTATTGGTTATTTCTCATACATTGTGCATGGTGTGTTGTGGTGTATTGGTGTAACTCTTCTACTATTGTTCATTTCTCATTGGATATAATTGAATATATAATATGGATGAAGTATAAGTTGATTTTTTTTTTAAAATTGTACTTGATATTGATTCACCCCCATCTCAGTATCGACAATTGGTATTGTTATCGCACAATTTGTAGCTAGGATAAAAATCTATAAGGTAGAGTTCCAAACTGGCGTAACAGGAACCTATCTCACCCAATGTCACCATGATGGGAAGGTTATTTCTCTTTAGGGAGTCTAGGCCTAGGGGAGACATCCACGGTGACCTGGGATTTTGAAAGGGAAAAGTATAATAGGACAAGGACAAGCTCCCCCTTTCACAGATCACCGCCAATCAGATAGTCCCGGCTAAACAACCAATAATAAGGTATAACAAAAGAAAAGAAAAGCACCTACTTGAGACAATACAACAAGGAAACTGATACGTGCAATATTTGATTAGTACTTCATATATATTAAAGACTATTTGGTATTCAATATGAGCATTTTAAAAGTAAATGTTGACGAAGTCAATGTTTACAAAATAGCAATAATAGTAATGTCACTGCACCAATATATACTAGGATGATACAACATTCAATATAACAAATCACTTCTTAACTCAATTAATGCCTTCAACAACCATTCAATTTCTCATAAAGTAAAATGTTGTTGCATTGATATGAAATAACCAAGAGTGACGTCAACAACTTAGGGTTAGTAGGTTAGGGTTAGTGCAGTTACAGTTTTAAATTCAAGTTTTGAGAGTGTTTCGATCAAACTCTTACTTCAACACTTGATGTCTTGGGATCAGTGCCTTAGGGTAGAATGGAGTCAATAAGTGGAGGATGCATAGGTTGAAGGAGATGAGATTTCAAAGGACTAGAGGGAAACATTTCAAGGTGCTGCTAAAGCAGGGCCTCAAAGACAGAACCCTAGGGGAGAGAGGCTTACTCTGGTGTTGCAAAATCAAGGCCTCATGCTCTCTCCTCCTTCCTAGCAAACAACTAGCTCATATGAAGCACAAAATCAAGACAAGAAGGCTTAATGAGGGAGAGTGTTTCTACAACAAGGCTCTTTCATCAAACCCTAAAGGAAAAATTACCCTATGTGTAGATAACCTAAGACTGGGACGTCTTCCTCCTCTTGGATTCTAAAAGGTATGGCTAGCACAGGGGAAAGAGAAACAAGGAGTGTAGCTATGACTAGGCTCTCTTCCTATCTTTCAATGGATGAAGGTTTCTCTATCAGTGGACATGAGACAAGGACCTACTTGTGTTCTTGTCACCTAGGGTTTTGATTCAACAAATTTATAAGCAATATGAAAGAAATTTAAACTACAACCATTCAATAAGAAGTTTTGTAGAAGAAACACTTACAATTCATGAACAAATTACCATGCAAACCCTAGTTGTAACACCTTCCTTTAAGAGAAACACCATAAATTCCAAAAAATATCTTCCTTCAACAAGTGTGCATCACTTAGTTCAGCCAAAAACCCCAATAGGGCACTAAAATCAAACCTCACTATGAGTGAGTGAATTTCTCATGTTAAAATGAGAGTCCAATCCCTCAATATATAGTGTATCAATGACCTAATTTTACCTTTTAGGTCATAAAAAGGTCGACAAGGCCATAATGTCAAAATCATATTGTTTTTACATTAAATGCTAAGTAAAATCCCTAATAAATCAAACGATGAGACATAAAGCCCCTTTGAGGGAGACATTAGCCCTTTCTAGGGCCAGTGCAGCATCTAGAAGCCAAACGTTATCCCTCCTTGGGCTCTTCCAAACTGCCACACGTACCGACCACCCTGTCCATCTGCCATATTCTCATGATGATGTCATTATCCTCCTGGTGACGTACTGGGTCATCTAGAGCCAACGCTCCACTACAAGTGGGTGAATCCCCCTAGGTCCAGCTCAGCCAAAGTACCCTTGATGGAACGTCCTCTTCTTCTTTGGTGCAAAGGCCCTGATCCATCTCCATCCTGTCTCTACCTCCCGATGGGGTCTCAACATCCATCTGGTGGGATCTTCATCTCCCCATGTGTACCTGTCTAAATGGAACATGTCCATTAGGAATGGTCCTGCACATCAAAATCTATGCCCTCCATGGGCACATCAGTCATAGGGATCATAGAAAATTCAATCACATATCATCATCAATATTATTAAAAATATGCATAAAACCCCTAATACATCATCAATAGCTCCAGGACATTACAAAAACCTACAATACAAGATTGGAGAAAAGGTCAAGGCATCCTGTTGGGCTAGTGTCCACAAGAAAAGGAAATTTTCTAGGAAGATCCCATCCAAGCCATGTAAGTGAGGTTATGTGGCTAGGGGATGTCCAAACATGTGGGTGCAGTGAGGGCTAAAGATGCATAAATGTTACCTGTGGGTGCCTTTGTAGAAGGCGAGTTGTACCTGTCATGGATGCATTTTTCCCAAGCCCATTCTTACCCTTATTCTTTTTCTTTCTTTATTATTTTATTTTATTTTCTTCTTCTTTTTCTTTTCAATCAAGAACTAACCAGGGGACACTGCCTTGGCATGGTGACTAGAGCTGACAACATTACCCACAAGTACTTTCACAGAGATGAGAAGGATAGTTCGTGATGAGACCCCCTTTCCCTTGGCCATGCAACCAAAGGTCACTGTCATGGCATGGTAACCAGATGGTGGCAATGTCATACTGTTAGGTACCCATGGACCTAATAGGCTGGTTCATGATGAGACCCGCTATACTTTGACTAGGTCTTGTTTTGTTATTTTTTGGGTCCCTCTTTTTTCTTGCTGAGAGGCCTTTTACTTCCTTCTTGGGGATCCCTAGGTGAAGCATCTCGAGGTTTTATTTCTAGGATTTTGTCTTTTACCAACTTCTTTTACCTTCTAGGCCTTTAGCCCCTTCTTCCCATGAGATAAGATGCAACCCTGCAAATAGGTCAACCCAATGCCCGGACAAGGGGAATGGGATAAATGAGAGGGAGATAAGATGAAACAATGGTGCTATGATCGGAGCAGACGATGGCTTTTCAAAAATTCCCTAGTGGAAAACCAAAACCTATGGGCACAGGCCTTCTAGGGCACTCTGTAAATTCCCCCAAGCATGGTCAAGTGGGAAAATGTAAGATCCAAGAAGCTGTTAGAGATAAAATGAATCAGTTGCATATATTTAAAGGTTTTAATGATCGGAAGTGACACATACCATGATAACTGTACCAATTACCTCATCGAGAAAGAACCTCTTCTGATACAAGACCAAGCTGATGGTGATGGATGTTGTTGTTGCTGACAAGACAAAGCTGATGGAAGAAGAAAAGGATGGGCCCTGCAGGGCCATGCTCAGGTCATTCCTTCTCTCAGTACTCCATGTCTAGGACCTGTGGGCCTCGAGACATGATCTTCTAGTTATCCCTAAAAAATGGGGATAACATCTGGCTCCAACTCGGGGACATGTGCTCATGGTAGAGCGCATGAGAACCTCAACATATCTAGCATAACCTATAGACATGCTCAATCTTGATAGAAGTATCAGTAACAAAATAAGGGTGGTAATGCCACCCCAACATACACACACACACACACACACACACACACACACACATATATATATAAACTAAAAGAAAACAATCAATAATGAAAATGTGAAAGAAAACTAACATGAAATGCAAATGGTATAATACACGAATACAAAATGCCTACTTACCTTCACTTACCTGTGAAGTCAAGTCCCCCCACATTGGTGGGGTTTGAAGAGATGCCTGCTGATAGGTAATGGGCACCTTCTCCCCTCCAAAGTGGACAAGTAATATGAGTCATCAAATGATTCCATTCCAACCTTGAAGGGTCTGAGCCATGACTGAGTTCTTCCTTTTACATTAGTTGGCTCTCCTTTCTGGGTATCCCACATCCAAACCATGTCTCCTTTCTTGTACTTTCTGACTTTGTATTTGGTCGTTCCTTGGACAACCCTGGTGTATTGTGCTGAGGGAGGAGGGTGGGCTTCTGTTGTAAACACTTCCTGTTGAGATGGGTGGATTTTTAAGTCATCTTCATGTTTCTTTAATATCTTCACCATCCCAATCTCTTTGTTCTTGGATTCATATAGGAGTTGTTGGTATTCTTATTTCTTGGGCCATTTGATTTGATCAAGGTCCTCTTCCATTGCAAAGGGAATATCTTCTGGAGAATACTTTTGAAGAGTTTGTATCATCTCGTCTTGTGCTTTGTCATTATTGACGAGGTGAGTAATATCTTACACATGGTCTCCGGTTATTGGCATATTGAGGAGACGGCCTATCGTTCCATTCTTCAAAGGCAATTGCAATAATGTGAGGTCCGTCTCAAGGGTGCCACCCAACATTGAAACAAATTTCCTAGATAAAAAAATTCCCCACACATCTGGGACATCATTTGCTAGGATGTCAATGTGGACTATCTTCTCTGGGTACATGTTTAAGAAAACCTCCATATTCTCAACCACCCTGTGTGTGGGTATGTATTTAGATTCGAAGCGACATACATTTCTATAAGGCCATGTGACCTTCAAAACCACTTGTCGCATGAATTTAAGTGACATCATTTTGGCACCAACACCCGTATCTAACATGCAATTGTTGAGGTTCTTGTCGTTCATTGTTAATGTCATGAAGAAAGGAGGGTTCTCACCATATTGGCCCCTGAAGTGATCAACTTGCAACATAATAGGGGGGTCCATGGGTTCATCTGATCCTAAAAATAAAGTGTCAAAGCGTTCCTTGATGGATGGGATCTTGATTTATTCTCTCACGGGGACGTTACATGCATTTTTGAAAATTCCCCTTCAAAGTCAAAGTTTAGGTCAACCTTACCAGCCTTGGATTTCTTGAGAATAAGTATTTCCAGGGTTGGGGGCTTTGCTTGATCAACAACAGGTTGTTTCAAATTCTTTTTTCTGTACACCTGAAATTCTTGTTTCTTTAGCTTCTCTCATGATTCCTAGTCTAGTTTGTTTATTACCGTCATCCTTGCTGATCTGGTTGCTTCTTTCACGACCTCCTGATGTTCTGCATCAGTGATATTTATTTGAGGAAACTCCATGAAACAATCCATGTTGTTGACTTGTTGATGGCCATTACTGTAAGGACACTCATGCTCCCAATGTGCTTCGTTGCATTCTAGGCACCAAGGATTTTCATCAACAATGTTTGCAGAGGCCAAGGTGTTTGGAACTTCATGCTCATTCTTTGGTTTATAAAACTGGCCTCCCTTCTGGAATTTCCCTTTGTACAGGACCGTGGGTGCTTGGGTATGAGATCTTTCCAATTTGACAATCTTGCTCATCATTTCCTCTTGATTTTTCATGATACCATCCATGGAGGCTTGCAGCTTGGCGATACTGGTACATAGAACTAAAGTAGGCTCAACATTGTGAAATATTTTTGGTTTAGTATCTATTCTCCCCCTTGGGTTATCAAAAGGATCAATCTTGGATGAAAGGAGGTTTCCCTCTATTTTAGTAGCGAGATCTTGGGATTCTTGAATGGACTGGTGGTTTTTATCTCTGAGAAGATACCCTAGTTGGCCATTGAAAGATCTAGTGTAAACATGGACGAGGTAGTCATTTTTCGGATGATGGCTTGTGGGAATCCTTTGCAGCAAGGTCTCAAATATAGTATGGAACTATTGAATGGACTCATTTTCATATTTGGCAAGGTTATTTAGTCGAGTGAGGAGCACATTAGGGTCTTCTTTGACACTTCATATTTTGAGAAAGGCCTCTTCAAGTCTATCCATGGTTTTTATGCTTCCATTCGGAAGGCTTAGGTACCAACGCCTTGAGGCATCATAAAGAGTAGCAGAGAACAACTTCATGACTAAATATTCACCATCATCACTAATGGGATGAAGCTGGAAAAATTCCCAAAAGTTGCTCATGTGCTCTTTGGCACTGATCGCATCAGTACCGTTGAATTTAGGAAACCACTTCTCATTCTTGGGTGGCATTTTCCTAGGGTAGCCTGGTATGGCTGACATGTCTACTGGTTTAAAAAGAGTAGATGACCATTGTCTTTGATTTTTGGCTGGGTTTTTTGTAGCAGTCTGAGAGCTAGACATGATTCTTAAAGGAAGGCTTTTCCTGAAGAGTGATTTGACAATAGGAGAGTTCCTGGGAGTCTTCCTTCTGAAAGACAAAGGAGGATTATTGAACCTCTTTTTAGTTTGTGGAGTCACCAGACAGTTTACTTGAAACTACCAAAGAAAATGGAAAACACCCGAGTGGAGTAGCCAGGTAATCTTGTAAGAAAATAGTCTTTGAGGCAAGGATTATCGAAAAGATTTTTCATCTGAGGAGAATTGACTTAGTGTTCCCTGACAACAACGCCAAAATGTTATTGCACAGTTTGTAGCTAGGATAAAAGGCTATAAGGTAGAGGTACAAACTGGCATAACATGAACCTATCCCACCCAATGTCACCACGATGGGAAGGTTCTTTCTCTTTAGGGAGGCTAGGCCCAGGGGAGATGTCCCCAGTGACCTAGGATTTTGAAAGGGAAAAGGATAATAGGACAAGGACAAGTTTCCCCTTTCACAGATCACCGCCAATCAGATAGTCCTGGATAAACAACCAATAATAAGGTATAACCAAAGAAAAGAAAAGCACTTGCTTGAGACAATACGACAAGGAAATTGATACGTGCAATCTTTGATTAGTACTTCATATATATTAAAGACTATCTGGTATTCAATATGAGAAGTTTAAAAGTAAATATTGATGAAGTCAATGTTTACAAAATAGCAATAGTAGTAATGTCATTTCACCAATAAATACTAGAATGATATAGCATTCAATATAACAAATCACTTCTTAACTCAATTAATGCCTTCAACAACCATTCAATTGCTCACAAAGTAAAACGTTGCTGCATTGAGATGAAAAAACCAAGAGTGACGTCGACAACTTAGGGTTAGTAGGTTAGGCTTAGTGCAGTTAGGGTTTTAAATTCAAGTTTTGAGAGTGTTTGGATCAAAGTATCACTTCAACGCTGGAGGTCTTGGGATCAGTGCCTTAGGGTAGAATGGAGTCAATAAGTGGAGGATGCACAGGTTGAAGGAGATGAAATTTCAAAGGACTAGAGGGAAACATTTCAAGGTGCTTCTAAATCAGGGCCTCAAAGACAAAACCCTAGGGGAGAGAGGCTTACTCCGATGTTCCAAAAGAAAGTCCTCATGCTCTCTCCTCCTTCCCATCAAACGGTTAGGTCAGATGAAGCACAAAATCAAGACAAGAAGTCTTAATGAGGGAGAGTGTTGCTACAACAAGTCTCTTTCATCAAACCCTAAAGGAAAAATGACCCTATGTGTAGATAACCTAGGCATGGGGCGTCTTCCTCCTCTTGGATTCTAAAAGGGACGGCTAGCACAGGGGAAAAAGAAATAAGAAGTGTAGCTACGGCTAGGCTCTCTTCCTCTCTTTCAATGGATGATGGTTTCTCTATCAGGGGACATGAGACAAGGACCTACTTGTGTGCTTGTCACTTAGGGTTTGGATTCAACAAATTTATAATAAATATGCAAGAAATTTAAACTACAACTATTCAATAAGAAGTTTTGCATAAGAATCACTTACAATTCATGAAGAAATAACCATGCAAACCCTAGTTGTAACACCTTCCTTCAAGAGAAACACCATAAATTCCAAAAAATCTCTTCCTTCAACAAGTGCGCATCACTTAGTTCAGCCAAAAACCCCAATAAGGAACTAAAATCAAACCTCACTATGAGTGAGTGAATTTCTCATGTTAAAATGAGAGTCCAAACCCTCAATATATAGTGTATCAATGACCTAATTTTACCTTTTAGGTCATAAAAAAGCTAACAAGGCCATAATGTCAAAATCATATTTTTTTTACATTAAATTCTAAGTAAAATCCCTATTGAAGAAAAATATGAGATGTCAAGCCCCTCTGAGGGAGACGGTAGCCCTTCCTAGGGCAAGTGCAGCATCCATAAGCCAAACGTTAGCCCTCCTTGGGCTCTTCCAAACTTCCACATGTGCCAACCAGCCTATCCATCTACCATATGCTCTTGATGATGTTATAATCCTCTTGGTGACATCCTGGGTCATCTGAAGCCAACGTTCCACTACAAGTGGGTGAATCCCCCTAGGTCCAACTCAACCAAAGTGCTCCTGATGGAACATCCTCTTCTTCTCTGGTGCAAAGGCCCTAATCCATCTCCATCCTATCTCTACCCCCTGATGGGGTCTCAACATCCATCTGGTGCGCTCTTCAGCCCCATGGAGGTCCAAACTGGTCATCTCCCCATGTGTACCTGTCCAAATGGTACCTGTCCGTTGGGCATGGTCCTACACATCAAAAGCTACGCCCTCCATGGGCTCATTAGTCACAAGGATCATAGCAATGTCAATCAAATATCATTATCGATATTATTAAACATATGCATAAAATCCCTAATACATCATCAGTAGCTCCAAGACATTACAAAAACCTACAATACAAGATTGGAGAAAAGGCCAAGGCATCCTATTGGGCTAGTGTCCACAAGAAAAGGAAAGTCTCCAAGAAGATCTCATCCAAGCCATGTAGGTGAGGTGATGTGGGTAGGGGATGTCCAAATATGTGGGTTCAGTGAGGGATAAAGATGCATAAATGTTACCCGTGGGTTCCTTTGTAGAAGGCGAGCTGTACCTGTCATGGATGCATTTTTCCCAAGCCCATTCTTGCCTTTATTCTTTTTCTTGCTTTATTCTTTTATTTGATTTTCTTCTTCTTTTTCTTTTCAATCAAGAACTAACCAGGAGACATTGCCTTGGCATGGTGACCAGAGCTGACAGCATTACCCACAAGTACTTTCACCGAGATGAGAAGGTTGGATCGTGATGAGACCCCCTTTCTCTTGGCCATGGAACCAAAGGTCACTATCATGGCATCGTAACCAGATGGTGGCAATGTCATACTGTTAGGTACCCATGGACCTAATAGGCTGGCTCATGATGACACCCCCTATCCTCTGACTAGGTCTTATTTTGTTATTTTCTGGGTCCCTCTTGTTTCTTGCTGAGAGGCCTTTTACTGCCTTCTTGGGGTCTGGGATCCCTTGGCGAAGCATCTTGAGGTTTTATTTCTAGGATTTTGTCTTTTACCATCTACTTTTACCTTATCGGCCTTTAGCCCCTTCTTCCCACTAGATAAGATGAAACCCTTCAAATAGGTCAACCCAATGATCGTACAAGGGGAATGGGATAAATGAGAGGGACATAAGATGAAACAGTGGTGCTATGATGGGAGTGGATGATGGATTTTCAAAAATTCCCCAGTGGAAAACCAAAACCTATGGGCACAGGGTTGCTAGGGCACCCTGTCAATTCCCCCAAGCATGGTCAAGTGGGAAAATGTAAGATTCAAGCATTTGTTAGAGATAAAAGGAATCAGATGCATATATTTAAAGGTTTTAATGATCCAAAGTGACACATACCATGATACTTGGACCAATTACCTCATGGAGAAAGAACCTCTTATGATACAAGACCAAACCGATGGTGATGGATGCTGCTACTACTGACAAGATAAAGCTGATGGAAGAAGAAAAGGATGGGCCCTCCAGGGCCATGCTCAGGTCAATCTTTCTCTCGGTACTCCATGTCTAGGATTTGTGGGCCTCGAGACATGATCTCCTAGTTATCCCTAAGAAACGGGGATAACATCTGGCTCCAACTCGAGGGCATGTTCTCACGCTACAGTACATGTGAACCTCAACATATCTGGCATAACCTACAGACCTGCTCAATTTTGATAGAAGTATCAGTAACAAAATTGGGGTAGTAACGCCACCCCAACATACATATATATATATATATATATATGTATAAACTAAAAGAAAACAATCAATAATGCAAATGTGAAAGCAAACTAACATGAAATGACAATGGTATAATACACGAATACAAATTCCTACTTATCTGCACTTACCTGTGAAGTCAGGTCCCCCCACCTTGGTGGGGTTTGAGGAGGTTCCCGCTGATAGGTAATGGGCACCTTCTTCCCTCCAAGGTGGACAAGTAATATGAGTCATCAACTGATTCCATTCCAACCTTGAAGGGTCTGAGCCATGAATGAGCGCTTCCTTTTACATTAGTTGGCTCTCCTTTCTGGGTATCCCACATCCAAGCCATGTCTCCTTCCTTGTACTTTTTGGTTTTGTATTTGGTCATTCCTTGGACAACCCTGCTGTATTATGCTGAGGGAGGAGGGTGGGATTCTACTGTAAACACTACCTGTTGAGATGGGTGGATTTGTATGTCATATTCATGTTTCTTTAATATCTTCACTGTCCCAATCTCTTTGTTCTTGAATTCATCTAGGAGTTGTTGGTATTATTCTTTCTTGGGCCATTTGATCTGATCAAAGTCCTCTTCCGTTGCAAAGGGCATATCTTCTGGAGAATACTTTTGAAGAGTTTGTATCATCTCATCTTGTGCTTTGTCATTATTGAAGGGGTGAGTAATATCTTGCACATGGTCTCCGGTTATTGGCATATTGAGGAGACAACCTATCGTTCCATTCTTCAAAGGCAATTGCAAGAATGTGAGGTCCATCTCAAGGGTGCCACCCAACATTGCAACAAATTTCCTAGATAACAACATTCCCCACACTTTTGGGACATCAACTACCATGATGTCAATGTGGACTATCTTCTCTGGGTACTCCTTTAAGCAAACCTCCACATTGTCAACCACCCCGTGTGTGGGTATGGCTTTAGATTCAAAGCCACATACATTTCTATAAGGTGGCGTGACCTTGAAAACCACTTGTCTCATGACTTTAAGTGATATCATGTTGGCACCAACACCCATATATAACATGCAATTGTTGAGGTTCTTGTCATTCATTGCTAACGTCATGAAGAAAGGAGGGTTCTCACTGTAGACGCCCCCCGTCCATCATCCCACTGGTCGGGAAAAATGCTACTGTGTGGAACAACATCATTCTCATACTTAATTAATAACATGCATTTAAATCAGATTAAACACACTTAACTCAGAGTAAACACAAGATTACTGCTAACATAAATAGTCCCTGGCATTAACAATAACTCATATGCACACATAATACATGTTACATATAAGCATCACAAACATGCATATACTTATAAATTAAGTACAAAATTGACACTTATCTTTTATTACTGGCGTAATTCCACCAACCACGTGCATGCCTTCCACAAACCTCCCAGCCTTAGATCACGCTGCTCATCATTCTCAGCAGTGGGTCACTCCGGAGCTGGGACTAAGCTCCACCCAAGGCAAGGAATCCTAGTCTAGGCTGAGGTTATAGGGAAAATTACACCGAATAACCAGAAGGATTCTTTCTAGGATGCCTTCTTACACCCATTACTAAAAGACTCTCATTCCCCACATGCATGTTCCACCCAGGGGTATACACCTTCACAAGCACAGTCCATCAGTGCTTCACCTCCCTCTCTCGGCCTCGACATTAGGCCAGATCAAGAATTCTCAGAGCTCTTAATCTAGTGATGGAATCTCTCTGGGAGAAAACCACTTCCCAGTAGACTCTCTCACATGGAGGGAGTTGCTCACAGGCCTAAAAACCTCCTTCTTCTACCACAACCACCTCCCTCACCTGGAGAGAGTGTTACACACAGGACAGACAACCTCTTTCCTTCAACTTGATTTCCAAAATAGTCGGGCAACCATGAGGCTCCACACGAACATACAATGGTCCGCAAGCCACACATAGTCAAGCACTGCATGACCATAACAGTCCACTAGAAACATAGACATGGGCTTCCCAAAATTGGTGACAGACAGATGCTACAGCATAACAAGGCTCAACAATTACGAGATATTCAGTTTTCCCCAACCAACAATACAGAACAGACTCACGGCTAAGGTTTCGGGGATGCGTGAGGGTGTATAGAGATCCCACGTAGAGACTTAACTGTTCAGGTAAGGATTCCCTAGAAAAAACACCGAAACAGAGGTTGATCCTATACACCTGCGAGTTTAGATGGAGGATGGAGAATGGAAGAATGCAAAAGCAAACAATTTTCCCATGAGGGTTTACTTCACGGTGCACGGGTAAACAAATGAAGACGCAGAGGCAAAACGGGTTCAGACAGGCATCACG
>JZKD02S0693263.1:88238-137191 GCA_000966675.3 Picea glauca
TGCAGTTTTTAACTGCACGTGCCTGGGTCGACACATGTCACCCATGAATTTGCATGCACTCCATTAGCATGCATTCCTCTCTAGGATCTTAGGACAAAACATGACATTTCACATGGCTTTTGGAATAATATTAAAACATTATTGCCAAGGTCTTAAGCCCCTAGGCTCAACACTTAGTCTCTCTTTCTAACCTTCCAGCCCCCAATCCCTTACCCACTATGTGGAAGCTTAGTCCCCCATCACTCATTCATCATGGTCGGTCTGCATGTAATGGTGTGTATAATTTTATTAATGTTCTGCATGATTGCATATACAAAAGCATGCTCCCGACCTTAACACTTAGGCTCTCCGGCCTAATAACACATAAGCCCACCAACTTATATAAACTTGGCTCACTAGCTTATAAAACATAATTACAATTCATAATTCAAGATTTATACTTCATAGACATGATTTACAACAGGGCTCGGCCTTGGGGACATTACAATCCCCTCCCCTTATTTTTGCACTGTCCTTACTACAACTTTACACTGCATCTGCAAGATTTTCAATTTTTTCAAAAAGATGCAGGTACTCTGCCCGCATAACATCTTCATGCTCCCATGTTGCATTGTCAGGACCGTACCAGGTCCACTGGACCTTTACAAGCCCTATAGATCGATTCCAGAGCTGTTTGTTTTTCTTGTCCAATATGCGTACAGGATGCACTTGCAGGACACTTTCTTGTTCCACCTGAATCACATTCCAATTGCTAACATGATTAGAATATGGTATATATTTCTTAAGCATTGAAACATGAAACACATTATGTATAGTCATAGATGCAGGTAATGCAAGCATATATGCAACTGGCCCAATCCTTTCCAGGATTTCAAATGGCCCACAAAATCTAGCTGCCAACTTGGTGCAACTTCCCATCTTTAGGGAACTCCTGTTAGATTTCACTTTCAGGAAAACATGATTACCCACTTTGAACTCTCCATGGGTTATGTTCTTATCAGCATAACTTTTCTGCCTATCCTGGGCAGCTTTCAAATTCCGCTTAATTTTTATCATATGGTCCTCCATCTCCTTCAAAAACTTCGGCCCAACTACTGCTCTATTAGTTGGATTATCCCATCTCACTAGAGTATTCCACTTTCTTCCATAAAGTGCTTCAAATGGGATCATCTTCAACAATGCATGACACCCATTGTTGTAGGTGAATTCTACCAAGTGCAGGTAGTCTTCCCATCTTGATGGTTTTTCCATCACATTCATTCTCAGTATGTCTTTTATTACTCTGTTCACCCTCTCTATTTGTCCATCAGACTCAGTATGATAAGCTATACTAAAGTTCAGATTCGTTCCGAATCCTTTGAACAATCCTTTCCAGAAATTTGAGGTGAATTTCGGGTCTCTGTCAGACACAATCGTTTTAGGAATTCCGTGAAATCGTGCCACTTCCTTTATGAAAATATCAACAATATTTGTTTCCTTGTGAGTAGTTTTCAGTGGAATAAAATGGGTATCTTTTGTAAGCTTGTCCACCACCACCATGATCGAATCATGTAGCTTGCTTGTTCTGGGAAATCCTATAATAAAATCCATTGTCACCACTTCCCACTTCCACTCAAGAATGGGTAAAGGTTGCAGCAACCTTGTTGGGTGCCTATGCTCAACTTTAACTTTCTAGCACTCCATACATCTGGTGATGTATTCAACGATCTCTCTCTTCATACCCGGCCAAAAGTAATGGCTCTTGACCACTGCTACTATTTTCTAATATCTAGGGTGCTCTGCATAAGGCACATTATGCATCTCTTACAAAATCATTTGTTTCAAGCACTGGACATTAGGTACAAAAATTATGTTGCTGTACAACAGTATTCCATCTATTTCCAATTTATAAATTTCCATCTTCTATGGCATCTTACCCTACTATAGCTTGGCTACCAATTCTCTGTACTGCAGATCTACATTTGTAGCCTCTAGAATTATTCTTTTAATATTAGTCTGATACATGCTAATGGTCGTAGCATGTAATTCATGCACCCTCCTGCTGAGTGCATCAACCACTTTATTCTCCTTTCCTTTGATATGCTTGATCTCAAAGTCATACTCACACAGAAATTCCAGCCACCTACTTTGTCTAGCATTTAAGGTTGGCTGATCAAACAAATATTTCAGACCATTACGGTATGTTCTGAGTTCAAACCTCCTTCCCATGAGGTAATGCCTCCATTTCCTCAGAGCGTGAACGATTGCTGCCAACTCCAAATCGTGAGTGGCATACTTCTTTTCGTGCTCTTTCAGCTTCTTGGACTCATAACATATTACAAATCCATTCTAATTGAGAAATCCTCCCAACCCTTCTTTACATGCATCTGTGCACACCATGAAATCCACATTTGGATCTACAATCCTCAAGATTGGAGCGCTGGTTAACAGCTCCTTCAATCGCTGGAAACTTTTCTCACACTCTTCAGTCCACTGAAACTTTTTCTCCTTCCTTTGCAAGGAAGTGATAGGGTGAGTTATCTTTGAGAACCCTGCGATAAACCTTTTGTAATAGCCTGCTAGACCCATAAAGGATCTAACTTCTACCACATTCCTTGGCATTGACCATTCTCTGATGGCCTCCACCTTCTCAGGATCCAGGATGATCCCTTCTTTTGAAATAATGTGCCCCAAGTAATGGATCTGCCTTTGATAAAATGAGCATTTGCTCAACTTGGCATACAACTAGTGTTCTCTCAACACTTGCAGCACCATCCTCAAGTGTTGTTCATGGTCTTCCTCTATCTTGGAATACACCAAAATTTCATCCAGGAAGACTATGACAAACTTGTCTAGATAGTCCCTGAATACACCATTCATCAAGCACAAAAAAACAACAGGTGCGTTCGACAGCCCAAACAGTACCACTGTGAACTCGTAATGACCATACCTTGTTCTAAAGGTGGTCTTGTTGATGTCTTCATCCTTTATTCTTACCTGGTGATATCTCTATCTGAGATCTACCTTCAAAAATATTTTCGCAGCTTTCAATTGATCGAAAAGATCATCGATCCTTGATAGAGGATACTTGTTCTTGACATTTACTTTATTCAACTGTTTGAAATCAATGCACAACCTCAATGTCCCATCCTTCTTCTTCACGAACAGGACTGGGGCATGCCAAGGTGACACACTTGGGCGAATGTACCCCTTCTTTAGAATCTCTTCAAACTGCAATTGCAACTCTTTCAGCTCTGGCGTACTCATTCTATAAGGAGCTTTCGACACTGGAGCTGATCCAGGCATCAAATTTATAGAGAAATCGATATCTCTCTTCATAGGTAGTCTAGGTACCTTCTAAAATACATCTTCAAACTCTATTAGTACTGCATGATATCCAACCTTTGAGACTTCATCTCTGGATGCTTCCTCCACATAGGCTGCAAACAATTGATAACCTTTTCTGTAGCACTTCTTCAGCTGCATTGTTGAGATTTCTCTAACAACCACATCTCTGGGAATTCCTTGGACTGTTTTATGATTCCCCTCCTCATCTAGGCATGTAAATTCCTTGTTATGATAGTCTAGGAGGGCATGGTGCAAGTCCAACCAGTCCATTCCAATTAAACAATCATAAGAGCCTAAAGGCAAAATATTCAATTCAACCTTCGTGCTCAATCCCTTCATGTCCACAGGATAGGACTTAACCAACTCAATGACTTTCCTCTTGGTTCCTGTAGCCAACTGCACTAACCAAGACTTTCCATGTTTCCTTATTGATAAATGAAAACTTTCCACCACTCTAGGGTCTATATAACTATGGTTAGCCCCTGAATCAATTAAAATAATAAATGGTTGGTTGTTAATCATACCTTCCACTTCAATCATGTGCACCTGAAATTCAGCTTGCTTGTTGTCCAGGGCCGCATAGATCCTTGGCATTCTACTACCCATGTCCTCCATTGTTTCATCTTGTTGAACATTATGAACAACTCTTGCTTTGCCATTTTTATGGGGACAATCTCTGTACTTGTGGTTCTCTTTACAACCCCAACACTGAATGGGCGTTTGTATCAGCCTTTATTTTCCCACTTTAGCCATTCTCAGCTCTCTAAATGATGGATGTCCTTGAGGACTATTTCTAAAAAAGGGAGGTTTGTTTCCCATCTGCCTCTTTTCTTTCTTAAACTTCCTCTGGTCATCCCAAGCCTTCCAAAAGGTAGGCTTTTCTCTTTTCTATTCATATAAGCATTTCGCTCTTCTTATTTTTTATTCCATAGTCTTAGGATCATCATACTGAATGTTGTCACCAATGGGAGGTGGCAGTCCACTCAGATACCTATGAATCTTGGCAGCCTCATCTTTGATGAATGGAACATACTTCAGTAATTCCAAAAACCTTCATTCGTATTCATCAATGATCATGCTTCCCATCTTGAGTTCGAAGAAATCCTTCATCTTTCTGTCATAGTATCTTTTAGTCAGGTATTTCCTCTCGAAATACCTCTTGAATTCCTTCCATGTGATATATTTCTCTCTAACATGATGCACCTGCACAAGCTGATCCCACCGCATGGATGATTTTCCTTTTAGTTGATACATCACAATTCTTCCTTCTGCATGAGAGGAATAATTCTGCAGTTGGAAATATTTCCTCATGCCAAGCAACCATGTTTCAACATCTTCCTCTTTCTTATGTTCTCCATCAAACGTAGGAGGCTTAATCTTTTTCATCTCCCCTTTCAATTCATCCACTCCAGATCTTCGGTGTTTTCTGGTAGGGGATGGGCTTGAACTATTATTTGCTTCCCTACTGGAATTCTTTGGGGAGTGATGACGATGTCTGCTACCTCTCCTCGGTCTTGTTTTTCTCTCAGGGGTCTTGCAACTCCCTGTTTTTCTTGTGTCACTCTCCCTTTCCAATTTCCTTTTTATTCTTTCTAGGCTCTTCAACAACTTTAAGTTGAATTCACCCTGTTGATCTCTGACCCTCATGAGATTTCGACTATCAGCTCGGCGAGCCTGGGCATCTTTCTGCAATCTTTCAATGATTTTCATCACATTCCCTTCCTTATCCAATTCTCTTCCATGCCCATTGGAGTTCGATACTTTGACTCCCAATTTGACATCCCTTCCTTCTCTTTCGTTCTCTGAATTGGAGGCAATCCACACCTCTTCCATTTCTATACTCGGCGTCAACTCACAACTTTCCTAACACTCGTTGAACTCTGCACACACAACATGCAGTCAACCGAAGTTTTCCAGGCCTTAAACCCTTAATAAAACTACAACATTCATAAACCAACGTGAATAAGAAAACGTTTCGACTTCACAAATTTTTTGAGCTCTGTTTGGCTCTACAATTTCCGGCGATAGCCCACATTTTCTTAGTTCCCAACCCATGCATCCATGGGCTGTGATCAAATTCTAAACTGCTAGGTGCTACAAGGCTCTCCAAATGAAACTTCGGGTTTCAGGATTTTCGAGGCTTCGAGATTTCACGATTTTGGTTTCGGAGGTTCTCACACTTGCTTTCATTTCCAACCCCCGACTTCCAAAAATTTGATTTCCTTACCCTCCGGGCCCATAGCACAACTGTCACCCACCAAGGTAGTGACACATGGTGTCCTTAAAAGGGTCCACCTATCAACCATGCGGCTCCCACCTAACAGATGTGCTACGTGTTCGTACAAGCCCTCGACACTCAACACTTTGCGACTTTGCAGTCGAAAATAAATTATTTCAACGCCCAAACCTCAGATACGTGATACCCCATGAAGGTTCTGATCCAACGGTTCTCCCATGGCTTGGATCCAACAATATGAATCTCCTTCCATGCTCCTCGCAACTCGAAACTTCTTGAAACCAAGAATTTGCTCTGCCCTCCAAACTCATGAAACCTCGAATTCGCAAAATGATCCAACAACATGGGTTGAAATGAGTTCAATGGCTCATATTGACCATGATCAATGGTTCATGTTGATTCTTGATATTAGGATGGTGAGTTTGCCCAACTCCTAACCACCTTAAAACTCCACTGGATCCTACGTTCCTCGCGATTTCGCGAGCTCTCCATGGAGAATTTTGACCGCCCTATTCACTCCTTAATGACTTCTTCCCAATGACTGAGTGCTCTCCCTTCTGAACTTAATTTCTATGCGATGGTTTCAATATCCATCTCCCTTTGAACACTTCAAAAGTGTTATCCCTCCTGAGCTTTGTAACATGGTCAAGTAGTCCGTTGACACTCAGAAACATTCTAAGGTATGAAATTAGTCCTCCAGGCACAATTTCTTCTCAAAACCTCAGTCCAAAGACCACTTATCTGGCCCATCCAGGCTCAACATTGAAACCGGGCTCTAATACCAAACTATAGATGCCCACCATCCGGGAAAAATGATACTGTGCGGAACAACATCATTCTCATACTTAATTAATAACATGAATTTAAATCAAATTAAACACACTTAACTCAGAGTAAACAGAAGATCACTGCTAACATAAATAGTCCCTGGCATTAACAATAATTCATATGCACACAGAATATATGTTACATATAAGCATCACAGACATGCATATACTTATAAATTAAGTACAAAATTAACACTTATCTTTTATTACTAGCGTAATTCCACCAACCACGTCCAGGCCTTCCATGAACCTCCCATCCTTAGACCACACTGCTCAACACTCTCAGCAGTGCGTCACCCCCAAGCTAGGACTAAGCTCCACCCAAGGCAAGGAATCCTAGTCTAGGCTGAGGTTACATGGAAAACTGCACCGAATAACCAAAAGGATTCTTCCCAGGATGTCTTCTTATGCCCACTACTAATAGAATCTCATTCCCCACATGCTTGTTTTGCCCAGGTGTATACACCTTCACAGGAACAGACCATCGATGCTTCACCTCCCTCTCCGGGCATCGGTAACAAGACAGATCAGGAATTCTCAGATCTCTAAAGCTGGTGCTGGACTCTCTCTGGGAGAAAGCCACTTCCCAACAGACTCTCTCGCCTAGAGGGATTTGCTCACAGGCCTGACAACCTGCTTCTTCTACCACAACCACCTCCCTTACCTGGAGAGAGTGTTACACACAGGCCAACCAACCTATTTCCTTCAACTCGATTTCCAACACAGTCGGAAAACCACGAGGCTCCACACGAACATACAATGGTCTGCAAGCCACACATAATCAAGCACTATGCAACCTCAACAGTCCACTGGAAACATAGACACGGGCTTCCCAAAACTGGCGACAGACAAATGGTACAACATAACAAGGCTCAACAATTATGGGACATTTGGTTTTCCCCAACAAACAATACAGGACAGACTGACGACTCAAGTTTTGGGGATGCGTGAGGGTGTACATAGATCCCATGCAGAGGCTTAATGGTTCAGGTAAGGATTCCCTAGAACAAACACCAAAACATAAGTTGATCCTGGACACCCGCGTGTTTAGACGAAGGATGGAGAATGGAAGAATGCAAGAGCAAACAATTTTCCCATGAGGGTTTCCTTCATGGTGCGTGGGTAAGAAAATGCAGATGCAGAGGCAAAACAGGTTCATATAGGCATCACAGTGGACTCAAGCGGGGGATGACAGAATCACAGAACCCCCCCCATGTCTAACTTCTACAGTTTTTAACTGCATGTGCCGGGGTCGACACATGTCACCCATGAAGATGCATGCACTCCATCAGCATGCATTCCTCTCTAGGAACTTAGGACAAAACATCACATTCCATGTGGCTTTTGGAATAATATCAAAATATTATTCCCAAGGACTTAAGCCCCTAGGCTCAACACTTAGCCTCTCTTTCCAACCTTCCAGCCCCCAATCCCTTACCCACTCTGTGGAAGCTTAGTCCCCCATCACTCATTCATCGTGATCAGTCTGCAAGCAGTTGTGTTTATATTTTTATTAATGTTCTGCATGATTGCATATACAAAAACAGGCTCCTGACCTTAACACTTAGGCTCTCCGGCCTAATAACACATAAGCCCACACACTTATATAAACTTGGCTCACCAGCCTATAAAACATAATTACAATTCATAATGCAAGCTTTATACTTCATAGACATGATTTACAATAGGGCTCGGCCTTGGGGACATTATACTCACCATATTGGCCCCTGAAGTGATCAACTTGAAACATAATAGGGGGGTCCATGGGTTCATCTGATCCTAGAAAGAAAGTGTCAAAGCGTTCCTTTATGGATGGGATCTTGATTGCTTCTCTCAAGGGGATGTTTACATGCATTTTTGACAATGCCCCTTCAAAGTCGAAGTTTAGGTCAACCTTACCAGCCTTGGATGTCTTGGGAAGAAGTATTTCCAGGGGTGGGGGCTTTGCTTGATGAGCAACAAGTTGTTTCAAATTATTTCTTCTATACACCTGGAATTGTTGTTTCTTTAACTTCTCTCATGATTCCTGGTCCAGGTTGTTTATTACCACCATCCTTGCTGATATGGATGCTTCTTTCATAGCTTCCTGATGTTCTGCATCAGTGATATTTATTTGAGGAAACTCCATGAAACAATCCATGTTGTTGACTTGTTGATTGCCATTACTGTAAGGAAACTCATGCTCCCAATGTGCTTCGTTTCATTCTAGGCACCAAGGATTTTCATCAACAACGTTTGTAGGGGCCAAGGTGTTTGGAACTTCATGCTCATTCTTTGGTTTATAAAAATGGCCTCCCTTCTGGAATTTCCCTTTGTACGGGACCCTGGGTGCTTGGGTCTGAGATTTTCCAATTTGACAATCTTGCTCATCATTTCCTCTTGATTTTTCATGATGCCATTCATGGAGGCTTGCAGCTTGGTGATACTGGTACATAGATCTGAAGTAGGCTCAACATTGTGAACTATTTTTGGTTTAGTATCTATTCTCCCCCCTTGGGTTAACAAAAGGCTCAATCTTGGATGAAAGGAGGTTTCCCTCTATTTTAGTAGCGAGCTCTTGGGATTCCTGAATGGACTAGGGGTTTTTATCACAGAGAAGATACCCTAGTTTTCCATTGAAAGATCTGTTGTAAACATGGACGAGGCATTCATCTTTCAGATGATGGCTTGTGGGAATCCTTTACAACAAGGTCTCAAATCTAGTATGGAACTCTCAAATGGACTCATTTTCATATTTGGCAGGGTTATTCAGTTAGGTGAGGAGCATATTAGGGTATTCTTTGACACTCCATCTTTTGAGAAAGGCCTCTTCACGTCTATCCATGGTTTTTATGCTTTCATCGGGAAGGCTCAGGTACCAATGCCTTGAGGAATCATAAAGAGTAGCGGAGAACAACTTCATGACTAAATCTTCAACATCATCACTAATGGGATGAAGCTGGAAAAATGCCCAAAAGTTACTCATGTGCTCTTCGACACTGATCGCATCAATACCGGTGAATTTGGGCAACCACTTCTCATACATGGGTGGCATTTTCCTAGGGTAGCCTAGTATGGCTGACATGTCTAATGGTTTAAAAAGAGTAGATGACCATTGTCTTTGATTGTTGGCTGGGTTCGTTGTAGCGGTCTGAGAGATAGACATGATTGCTAAAGGAATGCTTTTCCCGAAGAGTGATTTGACAACATGAGAGTTCTTGGGAGGCTTCCTTCTGAAAGACAAAGGAGGATTACTAAACCTCTTTTTAGTTTGTGGAGTCACCAGATAGTTTACTTGAAACTACCAAAGAAAAGGGAAAACACCCTAGTGGAGTCGCTAGGTAAGCTTGTAAGAAAATAGTCTTTGAGGCAAGGCTTACCGAAAAGATTTGTCGTCTGAGAAGAATTGACTCAGTGTTCCCTGACAATGATGCCAAAATGTTATCACACAATTTGTAGCTGGGATAAAAGGCTATAAGGTAGAGTGCCAAACTAGCGTAACATGAACCTATCCCACCCAATGTCACCACGATGGGAAGGTTCTTTCTTTTTAGGGAGGCTAGGCCCAGGGGAGACATCCCCGGTGACGTAGGATTTTGAAAGGGAAAAGGATAATAGGACAAGGACAAGTTCCCCCTTTCCAAGATCACCGCCAATCAGATAGTCCCAGCTAAAAAACCAATAATAAGGTATAACCAAAGAAAAGACAATCACCTGCTTGAGACAATACAACAAGGAAACTGATACGTGCAATCTTTGATTAGTACTTCATATATATTAAAGACTATTTGGTATTCAATATGAGCAGTTTAAAAGTAAATGTTGATGAAGTCAATGTTTACAAAATAGAAACAGCAGTAATGTCACTTCACCAATAAATACTGGAATGATACAACATTCAATATAACAAAGGACTTCTTAACTCAATTAATTCCTTCAATAACCATTCAATTACTCATAAAGTAAAACGTTGTTGCATTGAGATGAAATAACCAAGAGTGACTTCAGCAACTTAGGGTTAGTAGGTTAGGGTTAGTGCAGTTAGGGTTTTAAATTCAATTTTTGAGAATGTTTGGATCAAAGTCTTACTTCAAAGCTGGAGGTCTTGGGATCAGTGCCTTAGGGTAGAATGGAGTCAATAAGTGGAGGACGCACAGGTTGAAGGAGATGATATTTCAAAGGACTAGAGGGAAATGTTTAAAGGTGTTGCTAAAGGAGGGACTTAAAGATAGAACCCTAGGGGAGAGAATCTTACTCCAGTGTTCCAAAAACAAGGCCTCGTTCTCTCTCCTCCTTCCCGACAAACGACTAGCTCAGATGAAGCACAAAATCAAGACAAGAAGGCTTAATGAGGGAGAGTGTTTCTAAAGAAAGGCTATTTCATCAAACCCTAAAGGAAAAATGGTAAGTGTAGATAAACTAGGCCTGGGACGTCTTCCTCCTATTGGATTCTAAAAGGTATGGCTAGCATAGGGGAAAGAGAAACAAGAAGTGTAGCTACAACTAGGCTCTCTTCCTCTCTTTCAATGGATGAAGGTTTCTCTATCAGGGGACATGAGACAAGGACCTACTTGTGTGCTTGTCACCTAGGGTTTTGATTCAACAAATTTATAAGCAATATGCAAGAAATTTTAATTACAACCATTCAATAAGAAGTTTTGTAGAAGAAACACTTACAATTCATGAAGAAATAACCATGAAAACCCTAGTTGTAACACCTTCCTTCAAGAGAAATAACATAAATGCCAAAAAATCTCTTCCTTCAACAAGTGTGCATCACTTAGTTCAGCCAAAAACCCCAATAGGGCACTAAAATTAGACCTCACTATGAGTGAGTGAATTTGTCATGTTAAAATGAGAGTCCAAACCCTCAATATATAGTGTATCAATGACCTATTTTTTCCTTTTAGGTCATAAAAAGGCCGACTAGGCCATAATGTCAAATCATATTGTTTTTACATTAAATTCTAAGTAAAATCCCTAATCAAGAAAAAGATGAGACGTCAATCCCCTCTGAGGGAGAAGTTAGCCCTTTCTAGGGCCAGTGCAGCATCTAGAAGCCAAATGTTAGCCCTCCTTGGGATCTTCCAAACCGACACATGTGTCAACCACCCTGTCCATCTTCCATATGCTCATGATGGTGTCATAAACCTCTTGGTGACATCCTGGGTCATCTGGAGTCAACGTTCCACTACAAGTGGGTCAATCCCCCTAGGTCCAACTCAGCCAAAGTGCTCTTGATGGAATGTCCTCTTCTTCTCTGGTGCAAAGGCACTGATCCATCTCCATCCTATCTCTACCCCCTAGTGGGGTCTCAACATCCATCTGGTGGGCTCTTCATCCCCATGGAGGTTCGAACTGGTCATCTCCCCATGTGTACTGGTCCAAATGGTATTTTTTCATTAGGCATGGTCCTGCACATCAAAATCTATGCCCTCCATGTGCTCATCAGTCACATGGATCATAGAAATGTCAATCACATCTCATCATCAATATTATTAAACATATGCATAAAACCCCTAATACATCGTCAATATCTCCAAGACATTACAAAAACCTACAATACAATATTGGAGAAAAGGCCAAGGCGTCCTATTGGGATAGTGTACAAAAGAAAAGGAAAGTTTCCAGGAAGATCTCATCCAAGCCATGTAAGTGAGGTGATGTGGCTAGGGTATGTCCAAACATGTGGGTGCAGTGAGGACTAAATATGCATAAATGTTACCTGTGGGTGCCTTTGTAGAAGGCGAGTTGTACCTGTCATGGATGCATTTTTTCCAAGCCCATTCTTACCTTTATTCTTTTATTTTATTCTCTTCTTCTTTTTCTTTTCAATCAAGAACTAACCAGGGGACACTGCCTTGGCATGGTGACCAGAGCTAACAACATTACCCATAAGTACTTTCACAGAGATGAGAAGGTTGTCTCGTGATGAGACCCCCTTTCGCTTGGCCATGCAACCAAAGGTCACTACCCTGGCATGGTAACCAGATGGTGGAAATTTCATACTATTAGGTACCCATGGACCTAATAGGTTGGCTCGTGATGAGACCCCCTATCCTCTAACTAGGTCTTGTTTTGTTATTTTCCAGGTCCCTCTTGTTTCTTGCTGAGAGGCCTTTTACTACCTTCTCGAGGATCCCTTGGTGAAGCATCTCAAGGTTTTATTTCTAGGTTTTTGTCTTTTACTAGCTTCTTTTACCTTCTGGGCCTTTAGCCCCTTCTTCCCACGAGATAAGATGAAACCCTGCAAATAGTTCAACCCAATGCCCGGACAAGCGGAATGGGATAAATGAGAGGGAGATAAGATGAAACAATGGTGCTATGATGGGAGCAGACGATGGCTTTTCAAAAATTCCCCAGTGGAAAACCAAAACCTATGGGCACAGGCTTGCTAGGCCACCCTATCAATTCCCCCAAGCATGGTCAAGTGGGAAAATGTAATATCCAAGAAGTTGTTAGAGATAAAAGGAATCATATGTATATATTTAAAGGTTTTAATGATCAAAAGTGACACATAACATGATACCTGGACCAATTACCTCATTGAGCAAGAACCTCTTCTGATACAAGACCAAGCCGATGGTGATGGATGTTGTTGCTGCTGACAAGACAAAGATTATGGAAGAAGAAAAGGATGGGCCCTCTAGGGCCATGCTCAGGTCAATCTTTCTCTCAATAATCCATGCTTAGGACCTGTGGGCCTCGAGACATAATCTCCTAATTATCCCTAAAAAATAGGGATAACAAGTATCAGAGCAGGTTTCCTTCAGAACAGTTTAACCACTAGAAGGAAAATCCTGAGCAGAGATGGATGAAAATGAGCACATTTCAAATGGGATTCAAAGATTTGATGGAAGAAATTATGCATACTGGAGTGATAGAGTGAAAACTTACCTAATATCTTTGGGAGTAGACATTTCGTACTCAACTGTAAATGGCTATGTAATCCCAAATAATGCTCCAACCGATCCAAATGAGAAGAATCTTATGAGTTGTAATTCAAAATCCATACATGTTATTCTAGGAGCATTGGCACCAACCATTGCTAGAAAAGTGATGGGATGCAACACTGCTAAAGAGGTATGGGACAAACTTAAGAGTATCTATGAAGGTGATCCAAAAGTTAAGCAGGTCAAGCTTCAACGACATAGAGAAGAATTTGAAAATTTGAAGATGAATGAAAAGAAAGATATTGCAACCTATTTTCTTAGAGTTGATGAAGTTGTTAATGCTATCAGAGGATTATGTGAAGAGCTCAATGAATCCTTGGTTGTACAAAAAGTGTTGAGATCACTTCTCTTGAATTATGATGCTAAGGTCTCCTCCATTGAAGAAACTAGGGACTTGACCAAAATGACAATGGATGAGTTAAATGGGTCTCTTATAGCATATGAAATGAGAACAGGTACAAAAAGTGAGCAACCAAACAATGAAGCAACGTTTAAAGCCATAAAGAAGACAAAAGACAAGGATAACGACCTTGATGAAGAAATAGAAAATTTCGTAAGAAGGTTCTAGAAGGGAAGTGGAAGATACAAAGGTAAGTCTCCTCTCAAATGATTTAATTGTTTTAGAATAGGACATATTGTTGAAAATTGCTAGTATAAAAACATAAGTCTCAACAATAAAAAGAGTTTCTACTCCAAGGATGATGACATCTCCTCAGATGAGAGTGATGAAGAAGATAATGATGGAGGAGAAGTGCTTTTCATAACCTAAGAAACCTAGGATGATGATCACAAGAGTTCTAAAGAAGAAGAAATCATTTCTGAATAAGATTCAGATGAAGAAACCAACCTTGATTTGTTTTGGGGATACAAAGCCAATGCAGAGAGTGAACAAGAAGATGAAAATATTGAAAAGTTGAAGCATGTTGAAACTAAAAACAACAATCTTAGAAACACAAAGATAATACTAAAAGGTGAATTGAGTAGTTGTGAAGAAGATAATTACAAGCTTGAAAAGACCATTGATATCTTGAAGGAACAATTAGAATATTATGAGAAATTGAAAGAAGAATTGGATCACACAAAAGGGGAGATACTATTGACAATAGAGAAGTTGAAGAAGTTTGAAAAAAGAACTAAAAAATTAGATGAGATCCTTAACAGTCAAAGATCTCTAAATGAAAAGACAAAAATAGGATACAATGATAGTTTGAAGACAAAAAAACAAGAGAAGGAAGATGAAAATGAGGAAACCAACACTCCGGAACAAGTTGAACAACATGATAGAAGACTACAATTCAGAAGGAATGAGACATCAAGAAGGTCCTCTCCCATCAGGTATGAAAGCAATCAATATGAAGGAAACTACAGAAGAATAGATCATGAACCCAGATCGACCAAACCACAAAGAAGATCACTTACTCCCAAGTATACAAATTTCTTTCTTGGACATTATTATACTTGTGGAAATTTTGGACACAAGGTAATCAATTGTAGAATCAACGAAAGGAATAACTACGCAAGCTATATGAATGGTGAAAATAGTAGATATGGAAATGTTCGTAGACCTATCAACAAAAATTATAATCCATTTGACCCATTAATGGATCAAAATATTGTATGTTACAAGTGCAATAATCTTGGTCAGAAAGCATGAGATTGCAGAAAGATGAAGGAATATAATCATATGCTAAATGTCTGTATACCAACTACATCATGGAAAAGAAAATAAATTCCACACAATGAAAACTGTTGAATATCATTGGTCACTAAAGAATGAAAATAAGAAGATGAATGGTTCATAGACAGTGGGTGCTCATCTCATATGACCAGAGATCAAAGTAAATTTTCCATCTTAAAGAAAAAGGGTGGAAATGTTGCACTTGGAGATGACTCATCTACCAAAATACTTGGAAAAGGAACTGTAAAGATTGGAAGTGAAAATGTAAAAGCAGGAAAAGTCCTATTGGTTGAAGATGTGAATCATAATATCCACAGTGTCAGCAAAATATGTGATCAAGGATACACTCTTACATTTGACTCCCGAAAATGTAAAATAAAAGAAAATAACACAGGAAGATTGGTTGCAACTTCAACAAGAAGATCGAACAACATATACATCCTAGACATGAAGAAGAGAGAGAAGACATAAGAGACAGAAAAGGATTACAAGGAAGAAAAAGTCCCAAATACCAAAAATAAGGATGAAGTATTATTGAGTGCCACATGTTCAGGGGGAGAAGCCCTAAAGAAGAAGGTCACCTTATTCCATTGAACTCAGGGGGAGAAACCCAACCCTTTTCCATTGATGTCAAAGGGGGAGACAAATTGGGGGCATGATGATAGGGGGAGAATGAGTGTTTCCATCAGTGACAAAGGGGGAGATTGTTGGAAGATTGGTTGTTGTCATTGATGTCAACCCTAGTCATTGGTTTTGGACCGCAATATTGATGAAGGTATTTGGACATGAAGGACATTTCACATGTATATACAACACCCATGGATGGATAGTATACATCATGTTGTTTCCGGTGGTAGGTGTCACGTCATGTGGATCCTCATGGTTGAGGAGAAATGAATTTTTGAAGATGACAAAGTGAATTGAAGAAGGAAGTACAGGTCGACCCTAAGATAATTAAAGAAAAGAATTACAAAATAAGAAAGTGCCAGGTCGACCCTAATGTTAAAAGGAAGTGACATAAAGGGTATAAATACACATCATTCTACATTCATTTTAAACACACACAAGTCGAATTTCAAAGGAAATATGAAGTAAAGAAGGCCGAATTTCAAGGGAGGATGAAGTCTTTTGGTGATGTGTTCTAAGGTATGTTATTTACAGGTCATATTAGCATTTTTGCTATAACCATTCTTCTAGAAATATTCATATGGTGAAATTAGTATTGTATTGAGAAGACATGTTTAGGTACCTATGGAAAAAATTTCAACTCTTTATTCACTATGATTTTGGAGATACACTCTATGGAAGATAGGGTTTTTTACTAGTCCTGAAGCTAGTCAATAACATGTGTTCTGAATAAAACAGTCATAACTTATTCATAGAGAATCCAAATGAAGTGAGAAAAATTGAATTATAAATAGTATGGGCAGTAGTTTCTTTTGTGCGAATTTCAGAATATGATGTTAAATATTGAGCATGGGGCATTCGATACAAGCTTGCTCTCCTCAATAAACTAGAATTGAATAAGGTTTACCATTTTCTCTATAACTCCTTTTAGGGGAGGATTCAAGGAGTGAAAATTGGAGGAGTTTTAGAGAATACATTGTGTTATATTATCTAGAGGATCGCAGTATTCTAAGAAGTGAAGAATTGTAGAAGTTGAAGAAGTTTCAGGAAGCATTATCAAGTTCTATGTGATGGTTGGTTGATGGTGATGATTTAATGTAAATTTTTATTATCTCTCATATATTTTTGGGTGGAAGGAAGGGGCAAGGATGGAGAGGTCAACCCTCTCTTGATATTGGAGGATTGTATCTTCCTTTTGGATGTTTATCCCTCCCTTTATATTTTGAAGTTGTAGCTACCTTTGGAAGTCATTACTTCCATTGAAAAATAACTATTGGTTGTTTCTCATACATTGTGCATGGCGCATTGTGGTGTATTGGTGTAACTCTTCTACTATTGTTCATTGCTCATTGGATATAATTGAATATATAATCTGGTTGAAGTATAAGTTGATTTTTTTTTTTAAATTGTACTTGATACTGATTCACCCCCCTCTCAGTATCAACAATTGTTTCTCTCAATAATCTACCTTTCAGTGGTTAAACTGATTCTTGAAGGCACTTGCTCTGATACCAATTGTTGGATTACTGAGAGGGGGGGTGAATCAATAATAGAGAAATTCAATCTTTTTTAACCACAATATGAAAGTGTTATATCAATGTAGCATTATCATTCAATAGTTGCAGAGTCAATAAACAATGAAAAAATGAACAATCATACACATACACAGTATACGAGTGTTTTACGTGGAAACCCAAAGTGAGAGAAAACCACATAATTCTTTTTATTATATGTATTTATGAATTACATTCATCGGAAGCACCAACTTCCGTTGTTTTCCAGCTATAACTGGAAGGATCTTCTAACCACCTACTTTCGCAGGCTAGAACCTGAGGGAAGCTCCAACTCCCCAATTCTCTGGCTACAACGAGAAGGAGGCTACAACCCCCTATGTTCTCTGGCTACAACTGGAAGGTTTCTACAACCACCTTTCCTTTCCCTATCCAACCTCCCTGCCGTATAAGTAGAATGA
The DNA here is from genome assembly GCA_000966675.3 of Picea glauca. NCBI lineage: Eukaryota > Viridiplantae > Streptophyta > Pinopsida > Pinales > Pinaceae > Picea > Picea glauca. The sequence continues at coordinate 105,838 of JZKD02S0693263.1, forward strand.
TGAACCACTGTCACACTATCACTATGATATATACTGTTGTAAACCTGTACCAATCAACCTACACCAAACAACCTATACCAATAACCTGAACCATGCATCAACTTGTACCTCAACCTGTAATCAACATGTACCAAAAACAAATGCATCAATCATTCACCAACCAATTGTAACATCCCACTCTTGCACACACTGAGCGAACTTATTATTTGAGGACACTTGCTCCCAAGTTATCCAGATTATTATACTATTAAATATTTGATTTGTATTATGAGGCATTATGGGTAGATGAAATGTTGTTTAGCTGCATTGACATAGATAGGTGATATTGACTCGGTTTTACTAACTGTGTAGGATTTTGAACCTCGAGGATGTAGAGGCATTGATGGAACCCCTTGGACTTTGGATCGAGTCGGGGAGTGAACTATTGGGGTTTGTTTGTTTTATATGTGATATTAATGCATATGACTAGATGATATTATTATGGATATGTTTCTAACATGACTCGTTGATGATGCAGGTTGATGATAGCTTGTCGACCAGATTCACATGTGGAGTAGAGGGCTCACGTAGGACTACCAGAGATGTTGAGGGAGAGGTGTGGACAACAGCCCTTCCACAGCCTACTAGCACTCTCTTCATGGCTCGAACTGTAGGTTAATGGTTACCTAGTTTGAGAGGACCTACGATGCCATGAGGAAAAATTGCGACAGTCCCTCATGATGATTCTAAGGGGCGCGCAATAAGGCATGGGCCTTATTCCTTAGACGCCCTTAGTCTCCAACAAGATCACCTGGCAAAGTATTGACTCTAGGGGTTTTTGATGTCTAACAAGTCAGTCAAAATGAGAGTGGCACCCTTGGAGCATGTGGTGCACCCTGAAGGGCACGTTGTGCAACAAAAATGGAAGGAGGTGAGTGGCACCCTTGGAGAACGTAATGCATCCTAAAGGGCACGTCGCGCAAAAGAAACAAAAAGAGGCAAGTGACACCCTTGGAACACCTAGTGCGTCCTGAAGGGCACGTCACATTTTTATTTAATAATTGGATAAACCTAGATGGATTTAGGATGAATAACGTGTTAAGGAATATTTAAAACTTTTCCCCTAATAAAATGTCGCCCAACCTAGGAAAATAAAGTGTAGATCTAAATTATACTTGTGATAAATTTTTTATCTATTTATTAATATATATATATATATATATATATATATATATATATATATAATAATGATTAATCTTGTGACAAGAAGGGGGTAAGCAATTAAATTGATTGATAAAAATCTTTTGGGATAAACTTAAAAAAAAAAGGGGAAATAATTGTTTTACTATATTATGCTAATTAAAAGTTTATTCATTAAAAATAAAAAGGGAAAAAGGGTAAGTTTCTACACATGCCTTTTTGAGCTTAAATAAAAATGGGAAAGAGGGAAATCTAAAATAATTAGGAAACTAGGAAAAAGCAGGAAACATAAAAGAAATGGGAAACACATGGGAAAAAATAGATAGTCTAACTTAGTAAGGTATCTAGCATTTAAGAATTTTCTAATTTAAACTCAACTAGTAAATTAATAAGGGGGGAAGTCATTAAAACTTGTAAGGGGATATGGGGACGCCCAAGAGTGATTCTAGGAGTGCCTTTAGGTGAGTGACGGAAATAGGGGGTATTTAATTAATTAATGAAATTAGTTTATGGAGGAATGAAGGGGATGGGTGACACTTGTACGGGGAGAATTTTCATGAATTAAATTATTAAACATTAAATAAAATGGGATTTTGGGAAAGTAAGGGACTTTGAAACTCTATATAATGGAGGGAGGAGAATGATGATGGATCTATGTTGTCATGTGTAACGTTATGCTGCAGAAATTTATACTTGACTGACTTAGCTTGTGGGAGTTGGGATACCCATCTCGGTGAGGAGTGGTAGCTCGACCTTGCGAGGAGCGCTGGGAGCTAGATGATCCTCTGGTTAGTGTGTGTGGCCCCTTTGCGGCTCATGGGGCTAAGGGGGAAGAAGAGTACGCCTAGCATTGGTTGGGAGGTACCGGTGAAGTCTCTTTGATCAGAAAGTGAGAGTTGCATGGAGTGCGCGGGACATCAACTCAGAGCGGGAAATTGGGCAATGGTACACTTGCTTTATTTCTGTGTGGTAGATTTTTAGTATGATTTATGCTTTCAATTATGTATACTTAATCAAGTAGAGAATATGATAGTCTTAGCGTTCTAGTCGATGACCAAAATTTCCCCATAGCCTTAGCTTGATGTTTATTGATTTCCCATGGCCTTCGATCCCTACATATCTTGATCATCCTAAGGTTTTTTTATTGTGATGATTGTGGTTTATTTTTTCCTTCATCCCTAGCTCATCAGTCCGTGTATGAGAAGTTGGCCAGGAGCCTGATCTACAGTCGTCACTTTGGCGTTAATAGACCTATGGATCTAAACGTCGTTCTTTTCTATGCATGGATGATGAGCGACAGATGTTCCTGCCCATCCATCTAGCCCTATTGATTGTTCCAGGTAGTGTGTTGACTTGCGCCTTGATGCGATTAATTAACCCTGTAATTTATTGATTGATGGAAAAGTTTTTTTTTTACTCTGCATCCCCTAAATTTTAACTCTGTGTTTTCAATACATCCCTGGCAATGCAAGTTTGCGTTGATACCTTTCCTGGCGTTTTCATGAGGTGGTTTTTGTTCTTTCGGTTTTTCATTTGACTCTGTGATTCGGTCGCTGCCTTGTTTGGGTTTTTTTATTTTATGCCAGTGTGACCACAATTTTGGGTAGCATTCAGTTGGTAGGGGAAGCGTTGGGTTCTGACTGATTTATGGTTAGCGTTTGTTTATTTTTAGCATGCTCCAACTCGAAATTTAACAGACCCTTAATGTCATTTTTTAAAACTGTAATAATATCGAATAGCTCTAGTTCCAATGGAAGTTACAACGGGATATTATCAGTGCGTATCGATTCATTGATTGGAATTTCAAGATGGCTCAATCGCGACCGGTTACCTCTAAGATTCAATTTAATTTAGAAAGCCTTGATTGTATTTTTTGATGGATTATTTAATACACCTTTCCTACTAATTTACACGTTGTGAAGACTACAAATTCATATTCATTTTTAGTGTATTTGATACCCTTGTGTGTCGCATTTGATGTCTTTTTTCCACCATTTTCGTGCTTCCTTTTCCAACAAAAATGTGGCTAAAGGCTTTGTTTTCATAGAACTCTTTGTTGTCCTTTTTCCTGGCACGGAATTAAGCACAAAACATGGCTATTTCGGGCATCTTTGATGTCCATGGATGAGGAATTCCCTTGAGCCTTGAGTTCAAAATGTACAAGAGTGGTTCACATCTTCACATCATTCGTTTGAACCAATCTACATCACACAATCCATACCATAATGGCGAGTCCACTGCACTTCTACCTGACTACTATATGCATCACTTGTCTCTGTAATTTTCTTTGTGCAACAATGTAACCAAGGAGTCAACAACCCTCAACATGACAAGATGAAAATCAAAAGCAGTCGTTAGCTTGGCAAGGGTAAAATCTTCTTTTTATGGCCAAAACTTGCATCCAAAGTATGTGTTTTGTTGCTTATATGTTTAGTATAATGCACTCATTAATTATCAATCTAGGATTTGTAATCAACAGAGTTACAAGACACCAGTAAGAAAGGTAATTTCTAATGTCACGAGTATAGAGCTGGCTAGATTATGCATGCTGGAAACAAATCAAAATAGCAAATTGCAATGCACTTTGGTTGTCTTTCACAGAGAGGCTATCTACTCCATTATGGCACATGGAAGTATGATATGAAGTTGGTTTGACAGATCAAATCTTCTATCTGACCCAGAAAACTAACTATGCAATCCACACTTTTGAAAGGGAAATCACACATCAATCATCAAGACATAGCATGGGTAGTTCAATAGTCAATATATCGAGTATGTTGTCGTTCACAATGTGCTATTGTGGACTTCACTATTTCTCCTTCAAATATGTCTGACCACTGCTGCCAATATTTATGTCTAAAAACCAAATTCATAAAAACAGAGCATATGCAAAAACAGAGCAAGTAAAGATCTCTAAGCAATTATATAATGGAAATCCTAGTCTAAGTTGTACTGCTATCATCTAACAGAGTTAAAGCTTCAGCTAATTTAACATTTACACTATTGAAAACAAATGCTAATGCTAATCTACAAAGATGCTAACCTTTGTTGGGTGGTGGGCCCTTGCCGCTTCAACAGGTCAGCTACTAAAGTCTACAATAATCTTGTCTTCAACCCACACATTACTCTCACTCAAATCTCAAACATAACATCAAACTTTTGTTAACAACTCAACTCATATTCAATCATAGACAATCAAGACATGGAGATAAATGACATTCTTCTATTGGTCTTTACTCAGAATATGTTCTGCAATATCACAGGCTTCTTCACATGTTAGTAATATGCTAACTCTCCTACTCTTCCACCATCCTTGCCACGTCTATTTAATAGCCTTAGTCATGAAACACAAGGAGGTGACATGATTTCCAAATCCGTCAAATGTTTAAATTTAATTATTCAGTTACATCTTTTAGCTTCATCCTCATGACACGAAGTGCATGAGGATGAGGCAATCAACAAACTATTCTAACATAGCCTTGCTAAAGAAAATAAACATCCACCAGTTGTCTTGGGTGATCTGGGGATAAAATTGGTACATTTGGCTCTCTATGTTGGTACCGGATCGTGACAGGTAGATGGTACCAGATCACAATAGTGCGCAAATGGTGGTACCGGATCACAACAGTCCATGATCATTGGTACCGTATCGCAACAGATGATATTTTAGTATCAGATGTGTTTGGTACCGGATTCAAATAGTGGCAGTCTTGGTGTGAAAGTACCAGATAAATGAGATGGTATAGGAACGTTGGATATCTAGAGGTCAAAGATTTATACATGGCAAATTGAAGCATTAGTACATGAAATATTCAATTCCCTAACTCAATAAACCACAAAATGCATGAATTAACCATACTTTACCTTATGACCTTATCACTGGCTAATGGTAGCATTCTTGTCATTCACCCAAGCTTAGGTAGGACAAAAAGGTATAGGTGAAGAGTATAATAGGGTAATGGGGATGTCAATTTTGGGTCTCAATAGTATGCTTTTGGATTTGACATCATGTGCAGAATTGTAGGCACACTATCATGGTGCCAAGATGAAATGCCTTGAACTGTATATCAAGAGAAAGAGACAAGAACAAGCTATCATATCAGATTAGCCAGAGATTGGGTCGGGTATGCCCGTCATAAATTGCATAGTTTGGAATATATTCAAACCTATTAAGACAACAAGAAGGATAATAGGAAACCTGTATGGGTGGAATGTAAACCACTTGCATGATGGAATCATCTTCTGGAAATGACGTGAACCAGACTTCGTATGGATAAAATTGCTACCCTGCTCTGTTAAGTTAAGTTCACTTATATGATTGTGTAAAATAGTTGATGCCATTGTCTTAACAAAACCAATGCCTTGAATGTTTATTTCTCAGCGTTTTCTTTTTTTTAAACTTTTGACAGCATTTTGCATCCATAACTAGGACAACGTGTTTACCATTTAGTGTTTGCGTCTTCATGTTGGGTATGACAACGATTGTATTAAGGATTAATTGGCAGTAAGCCTGTGTACTTTAGTGAGCAATATCACTTACCTTTGGTCAGCCTTATCACTTTTTTGTTGGTCAACATTATCACTTTAGCAATCTTGTATGGTTTAGACAACGTTGTCATTTCTTGGCAATGATTATGGACTCTATATAGAGTTATCAAGGTCTCCATGGTCAGACTTAGACTGTTAGTCGTTAATTGATTTATAGTTATAACAACGATCAAGTTTGTATGTAACTCTACCTTATCAATGCTAGATAGACACCTAATAATAGATAGCCTTAGCATTAGTTAATATATAGTCTTATCATCTGTTTATATACATTATTTTTATTACAACAAATCTTTAGATCATTATTAAATCTGTTCTTCAAATGTTTTTATATCAGTTTCTTAAATTGTTTTTAATTGTTTCTTTATTATTAATGGTTTATTACCATAGTTCTTTAATGTGTTTAAAACTGTCCTAAATGTATTTTACTCCGTCTCTTAATTATTAATTGTCGTAGTTTCAATGTCAAGATTTCAGTTAGGTACAAGTATAATTTAAGGAGAGTACGATAACTAAATTCTGACATAAGACCTCATTTTTTAATCGGAATTGTCTTGAGTAAATGAGAACTTAGATGGTGCTTCAAGTGATTTAAACTATTCCTTAGAGTTGTAGAAGCTGATAGGGTGGTATTTTAGTGTTTTGCTTGACCACAGTGTGGCTAAGGATCCCTTGTATTGTTTGCAACTCTAAGTTACTGAAAATCTGCTTAGAGAAAATCAAAGTCTCTAGTTTGTGCTCATTGTACCAGAGATCATGCTTTTTAGATCCTCTCTGCCTCTTAGATTTTTGAAGAAAGTCCGTTGCCTTCTTAGGATTCCTTTTTACCTCCTTCGTGTAATTTTAGGTGATCGCTTCCCTTACTTAAATTATTTCTTCTAACCTTGATTAAATGTAGACCTTGCACGCATTGATAGAGAAGCGCTTATGGAACCTGACTAGGTCGTGCACTTCCCGTGTAGGGTGAATTTGTTGTCATATTTGGATTTTGGTACTTGATTTTGTAATGCATCAATGCATCGGTGGCACACCGTAGAGGTTTCTTTTATTAGTCATTGAAGTCATTGTGTCGAGAGGGTAGCCAATTTTATCTTCCCTTGATTTTTGTAGGTTCCTCCCAGTTGTTGATGCGCTAGTGTGCTGATTCATTGTTTTTTGTTGCCTTCCTGCTTCACAAAAAAAAAATTATACTATATTCTTCGCTTGTAGTCACAATGATGGGGATGCCACATATGGTATCAGAGCGAGGTTCAACCCTACGACTATGAATTGCCAGGATTTCCACTGTAGTAAACCCTTGAGTTTTAACCTAGTGATAATTAAAAACCTTAATGTGTCCATGCGATGATCGCATTTAAAGGATGCCATAGGAGGTTCGCAGTGTGGTGCCATTGAAGGAGGTGTGATGCCTCCAGAAGTTCTCGCACCCTCGGAGTAGAACCCCCAAGGGGAAGAGCAATTCCCTGGGCTAGATTCGCTTGTTGTAAGGGATGCTGATGGTATGACAAGGCCCTTCCAGGTAAGGTCAAAGGGCCTTGATTCACCATCAGTACTGAGATGAGGCTAGGACACCTGTACCCCTGAGGTTCCACAACATGCCCTATCTAGTACCGTTAGCATCCATTGAGGACTCGAGAGAGTTGAGTTCTCGAGTCCACGAGTGTTGCAAAAAAATGTGTCGTCTAGGCATGGTTGTAGAGCAAGGCATTATGATTCATGCTTCGTGATTACGAAATCCAACATGAAGGTCTGCATGGGGCCTTTCAACTGAAGGGGGATGCTCTTCTATGGTGGAATATGCTCTTACCACTTTGAACATAACCATCGATGACATGTCATGGGAACTGTTTGAGGAATGGTTTTAGAAGAGGTATCTTTCTGAGGAATTCATTGAGTGTCAACTCAATAAGTTCGACGCCTTGCGATAGGGCGGTTGTATGTTGCCTGAGTACGAGGCCCATTTTTGGAGCTGCTTCGGTAGGCTCCACACCCTCATAGAAAAACTTAAGGTCAACAAGTTGTGTTGGCCTTAGCATTGGATTTCAGATTCTACTTCGGGTACCAGGATCACTGGACCAAAGAAAGTATGTTGGAGGGTGGGGAGCCACATTTCTAGCACGACTACCCAGTGAAGAGGACTAGAACATTTGGATCAGTCAGACCCAATACCATGGGAGATTTGGGACAGGCCCATCAGATTCTTGCAGCAGTGAATAACTTCCAGGTAGAGCATGAGTCGACTGTGCTCGAGATGTCAGGTACTGTTGCAGACTAGACCCTTAGTATTTGATTGATCCCAGTGAAACCGAGATTTTCCATTGGTGGTGCAATGCTAAAAAGGATTAAGGTAAAGGAAGTCGAACATGATGAGTTTAGATTTGTAGAGAGGGCTTCAGGAGCCAAACAAAGGGTTGGAGGAAAGGTTAATAGTTGTACCTTAGGCTGGGAAATTTGTCACTAGGGCCAACCTGTATGTCATGATCTTAGGATCTTATGATGTCATGATCAGTATGAGCTAGTTGGAATCGCATGAGGCGATACTCAATCATAAGATGAAATGGTTGATCTTGGTCGACGAGGAGGGACAAAGATGCGGGATTGTAAGTCAGAACCAGGGAGTTACCTTGAGGTTTATCTCTTCCTTTCATTTACGAAAGAGAATGAGCAAGGGATGTAAGCTTTATGCGACCCTTGCGTAAAATGAGAAGGGTCTAGTGGAAGGTCTAGAACACCTTCCTGTGGTGAGAGACTATACAGACATATTCTTGGAGGAGTTACCTAGGATGTCACCAGAGAGGGATTTGGAGTTTACCATAGACCTAAAACCATGGACTGAACCGATAGCTAGAATGCCTTATCGAATGTCAACCACGGAGTTACAGGAGTTGATAATGCAACTGAAGGAATTGTTGGACCTAGGATTGATACATCCAAGGTGTCACCGTGGGGTGCACCTATTATTTTCTTACAAAAGGAGGATGGATCATGGAGACTCTGCATTGACTACCATCAATTGAACAAGGCAACGATAAAAAATAAATATCCGTTGTTGAGGATGGATGATCTATTTGATCATATGAAGAGTTCTACGATGTTCTCAAAGATCGATTTGCGATTAGGGTATCACCATATACGGATCAAGGAGGATGACGTCCCTAATATTTCCTTTAAGACAAGATTTGGACATTATGGGTTTACTATTTTACCATTGGGACTGGCAAACTCCCTAGGGCTATTTATGACTTTGATGAACGGGGTGTTCCACAAGTACTTGGATAAGTTCATCCAAGTATGCATTGATGATATTTTGATCTACTCTTGGATGACAGAGGAGCATGACGAGTACTTGCGCTTGGTACTACAGTGTTCTGAGAGCACAAGTTGTTTGGGAAGTTGTCCAAATGCTCGTTTTATCAATCAAAGATTCACTACTTAGGGCATGTCATCTCCAGCAAAGGTATCTCCATGGATCCAACTAGGGTTGAGGCTATTATGGAATGGCCTACGCCGAAGAATGTCCCAAAAGTGCGTAGCTTCATGGGTTGGGAAGGATACTATCGACAATTCGTCGAGGGATTTTCAAAGATAACAAATCCGATCATGAAGTTGCAAAAGAAGGACAAGAAGTTTGTTGGGACTGAGAAATTCGCGGAAGCTTTTCAAAGGCTCAAAGAGCTGTTGACAATGGCACCAATACTAAAGGTCTTGGAAATGGACATAGACTTCTTAGTATGCACTGATGCATCCAAGGAAGGCTTAGGCGAATTCTTGATGCAAGATGGTAAAGTGATCGCTTACATATCGAGGAAACTAAGAAGGCATGAGGAGAACTATGTGATGCACGATTTGAAGTTGTTATCCATTGTATATGCCTTGAAGGTTTGGAGACACTACATTGTTGGACAAAAATTTGAACTAAGGATGAACCACTGTGGACTACAACACATATTTACGTAGGGCGACCAGAACATGCGACAACGACATTGGTCAGAATTAGTTAGCGAGTATGACTTCGAGATTACTTACATAAAATGAACAATGAACCGAGTGGAAGATGCATTGAGTCAGAGACCATGCATCTTTTCGGTGTTTCCTTTTCAGACAAATCTACGTGAAAATATTCTAACTTTATAGCACAACGATGACTGGTACAATGAGGTTGAGGATTTTATCAGACAAAACACAATGACGGTACCAAGATTTGAATGATTTACATTTGACAATGATGGATTATTGAGGTTTAAAAAAATTGGATTTATGTACCACTAAATGACGAGTTGAGGAGCTTGATCCTAAACGAGGCTCATAGAGCAGTATACATGGCTCACCCAGTAGTCACGGAGATGAGGGAAGACCTTAAACCCTTATTCTTATGGAAGGGAATGAAGGTAAACATAGTCAACTATGTGGCCAGATGTCTAGAATGTCAATAGGTAAAAGCCAAACTTAGACATCCAGCAAGATTACTACAACCACACGCTATTCTAGAATCGAAATGGGAGGTTATTATGATGGATTTTATTGTTGGATTTCCATGGACAGAAAGGAGACACGATTTGATTTTCGTAGTAGTTGACACTCTGATGAAGAGTGCTCTTTTTATTCTTGTGCATATGACATATCAGGCTCCTGACATAGTTAGAGGCCTTGGGAACACAACTTAACTTTAGTACTATGTATCACCCAAAGACTGACGGGCAGACCGAACGAACAAACCAAACCTTGGAAGACATGTTATGCATATACGTGATGGACCAAAAAAAGTGTTGGGAGGAATTCTTTCCACTGATATAATTCACATATAACAATAGTTACCAAATCACCTTTAAGATGGCGCCTTTCGAGTTCCTTTATGGGCGACCGTGTCAGACACCTTTGAGTTGGGATCGACTTGAGTATAGGGTCCTGGTGGGACTAGAAGCGATCCAAGAAATGGAATATTAAATGCAAACTAAGACAAAGTATCAAGGAAGCGCAGGATCGCATAAGAGTTATGTCGATGCGCGTCTTGTTGACCATAGTTACGATGTGGCGATCGACTATTTTTGCGGCGGAAACCACATAAGATTTTGATCAAGTTTGGAAAGGGATCTAAACTCTCTTCTAACTTCATGGGACCTTTTACGATTGTGGAAAGAAAGGGGTGCATGGCCTATTGACTAGCCTTGCCTGATTCCTTGAGGCATATGCACAATGTTTTTCACATATCTATTTTGAGACATTATATTAGTGATCCTACACATGTTATTGACATGAGTCCCTTATAGGTATCAGATGAGGGGGCACTCACAGATAATCCAATCCACATCTTGGATCATCACATTCAACAACTATGCCATCGAGCAGTAGAGCAGGTCAATGTCCAATGGGACAACTATAGTCCACACTCGATGGCCTGGGAGGGTGCATATGATATGCACCAACAGTTTCCATTTTTGTTTGATAGATACACTTATGATACTGTGATACACATTTTTTTAGCACCTATACTATGAAACTTTGGGAAGTTTAGACCAAGAGGGGGTGTATGTAACATCCCACTCTTGCGCACACTGAGCGAACTTATTCTTTGAGGACACTTGCTCGCAAGTGATCCCGATTATTATACTATTAAACATTTGATTTGGATTATGAGGTGTTATGGGTTGATGACATGTTCTTTTGCTTCATTGGCATAGACAGGTGCTATTGAATTATTTTTACTAAGTGTGAAGGATTTTGGACCTCGAGGATGCAGAGGCATCGATGGAACCCCTTGGACTCTGGATCACGTCGAGGAGTGAACTATTGGGGTTTGATTGTTTTATATGCGATATTAGTGTATATGATTAGACGATTTGATTATGGATATATTTCTGACATGATTCATTGATGATGCAAGCTGACGATAGATTTCCGACCAGAATCACATGTGGAGTAGAGGGGTCACGCAGGACTACCAAAGATGTTGAGAGAGAGGTGTGGACAACAACCCCGCCACAACCTACTAGCACTCCTGCCGTGGCTCGAACTGTAGGTTAATAATTACCTAGTTCGAGAGGACCCACGATGTCATGAGGGAAGACTGTGATAGTCGCTCACGATGATTCTAAGGGGCGCACAATAAGGAAGGGGCCTTATTCCTTACAGGCCCTTAGTCTCCCACAAGATCACCTGGCGGAGTATTGATTCCAGGGATTTTAGATGTCTACCAAGTCGGTCAAGAGGCTAGTGGCACCATTGGAGCACGTGGTGCATCCTGAAGGGCACTCCATGTTGTTATTTAATAACTGGATAAAACTAGATGGCTTTAGGATGAATAACGTGTTAAGGAAGATTTAAAACTTTTCCCCTAATAAAATGTCGCCCAGTCGAGGAAAATAAAGTCTAGATCTAAATTATACTTGTGATAAATTTTTTATCTATATCTATATATCTATATCTATATATATATATATATATATATATATAATGATTAATCTTGTGACAAGAAGGGGGTAAGCAATTAAATTGATTGATAAAAAACTTTTTGGGATAAAATTTAAAAAAAGGGGAAATAATTGTTTTACTATATTATGCTAATTAAAAATTTATTCATTAAAAAGAAAAAGGGAAAAATGGTAAGTTTTTGCACATGCCTTTTTGAGTTTAAATAAAAAGGGGAAAGAGGGAAATCTAAAATAATTAGGAAACTAGGAAAAAGCGGGAAACATAAAAAGAAACGGGAAACACAAGGGAAAAAGAAGATAGTCTAACTTAGTAAGGTATCTAGCATTTAAGAATTTTCTAATTTAATCTCATCTAGTAAATTAATAAGGGGGAAAGTCATTAAAATTTGTAAGGCGATATGGGGACACCCATGAGCGATTCTAGGAGTTTCTTTAGGTGAGTGAGGGAAATAAGGGGTATTTAATTAATTAATGAAATTAATTTATGGAGGAATGAATGGGATGGGTGACACTTGTATGGGGAGGATTTTTATGAACTAAATTATTAAACATTAAATAAAATGGGATTTTGGGAAAGTAAGGGACTTTTAAACTCTATATAATGGAGGGAGGAGAATGATGATGGATCTCTGCTGTCATGCGTCATGTTACGCTACATAAATTTATACTTGACTGACTTAGCTTGTGGGAGTTGGGATACCCAACTTGGTGAAGAGTGGTAGCTCGGCCTTGCGAGGTGAGATGGGAGGTAGTTGATCATCTCGTTAGTGTGTGTGGCCCCTTTGTGGCTTGGGGAGATAAGGGGGAAGAAGAGTACCCCTAGAGTTGGATGGGAGGTACTGGTGAAGTCTCTTCGGTTGACAAGCGGGAGTAGCATAGAGCACGGGGGACATCAAATCAGAGCGAGTGATTGGGCAATGGTACACTTCCTTTATTTCTGCATGGTAGATTGTTAGTAAGATTTATGCTTTCAGTTATGTATGCTTAATCAGGTAAATAATATGATAGTCTTAGCGTTCTAGTTGATGACCAAAAATTCCCCATAGCCTTAGCTTGATTTTTATTGATTTCCCATGGCCTTCGATCCTTGCATGTCTTGATCGTCCTGAGGTTTTTTGATTGCGATGATTGTGGTTTATTTTTTCCTTCATCCCTAGCTCATTAGTCCGTGCCTGAGTAGTTGGCCAGGAGCCTGATCTATGGTCGTCGCTTCGACATTAATAGACCTATGGATCTCAACGCCCTGCTTTTTTGGGTGTGGATGATGAGAGATGGATGTTCCTGCCCAGCCGTCTAGCCCCGTTGATTGTTCCAGGTAGTGTGTTGACTTGCTCCATGCGATTAATTAACCTTGTAATTTATTGATTGATGGCGAAGTTTTTTTTTTACTCTGCATCCCCTAAATTTTAACTCTGAGTTTTCAATACATCCTCGACAATGCAAGTCTGCGTTGATAACTTTCCTGGATTTTTCACGTGGTGGTTTTTTCTCTTCTAGTCTGCTGTTTGAATCTTCGATTAAGTCGTTGGCTTGTCTGCATTTTTTTATTTTATGCCAGTCTGACCACAATTTTGGGTAGAATTCAGTTTGTAGGGGAGGTGTTGGGTTCTGATTGATTTATGGTTAGCGTTTGTTTATTTTTAGCATGCTCCACCTCGAAATTTAATAAACCCTTAGTTTAATTTTTTTTAACTGTAATAATATTGAATAGATTTAGTTCCAATGGCAGTTACAATGAGATATTATTAGTGCATATCGATTCATTGATTGGCATTTTAGGATTGTTGAATCGTGACTGCTTACCTCTGAGATTGAATTTAATTTAGAAAGCCTTGATTGTATTTTGTGATGGATTATTTAATACACCTTTCCTACTAATTTACATGTTGTGTGGACTGCAAATTCATATTCATTTTTAGTGTATTCGATGACCTTGGGTGCTGCATTTGATGTCTTTTCTCCACAATTTCCGTGCTTCCTTGTCCAACAAAAATGTGGTTGAAGGTTGGGTTTTCATAGAAATATTTGTTAGCCTTTCTCCTAGCATGGAATTAAGCATAAAACATGGCTATCCTGAGCATCTATGATGTCCATGGATGAGGCATTCCACTGAGCCTTGAGTTTAGAATGTACAAGAGTGGTTCACATCTTCACATCATTCGTTTGACCTAATCTACAACACATTATCCATAACCTAATGGTGAGTCCAATGCACTTCTACCTGGCTATTGTACGCAACACCCTTCTCTGTAATGTTCTTTGTGCAGCAATATAACCAAGGATTCAACAACCCTCAACACGAAAAGATGAAAATCAAAAGCAGTCGTTAGCTTGGCAACGGTAAAATCTTCTTTTTATGGCCAAAACTTGCATCCAAAGTATGCTTTTGGATTCGACATCATGTGCATAATTGTAGGCACAACATCATGGTGCCAAGATGGAATGCCTTGAACTGTATCTCAAGAGAAAGAGACAAGAGAAGGATTTTTATAGGATAAATTGGTATATGCAGACACTAACGGATCTCCCTAGATCCACCTGGATCTAGAACAAAACAGGATAGGACATGACACTTTCCCTAAGTAACTATCATTGAATTTTCCATCAAATACGTAATAAGTGACATACCTTTAGATATCTCTTCCTTATGTCTTTGTTGTCCCCACTTCTCTTTGGTGGCCTTTTAATGTTAGATCTACAACAACACAAATCGACCAAAGTGAAAGCAACAATAATACATTCAATGAAGACTTAAACATGTGATCAAGGAGTCATGTAATAAAATAAGAGTGATTTTATGGGAAAGGGACATGCCACTGTATTATATTAAATGAAAGTAGAAGATACAACTAGATCGCCTTTATGTCACAAGCTTCCTTTTGGTGGGACTTTGTTCCAACACACACACTTTCTCCAAACTTGCATGAAGAAGATCCACTATGGCTTGATGGACAAATGGAGGCCTCAAGCACCAATTCAAACAAGATTCCTCACACAATTCTGAACCTATTCTTTCATCAATTCTCTATTCAATCTTGCTTAAACTCTTCCTTGAGAAACCTTTCATTATATAGGAGAAGGAGAGATGGTTAATTGGATGAGGATGATCCCACTAAATCTAATAAGTCAGTAGGATGCCAACCATTGGAATGCCAAGTCATTTTCTAGAAGATCCTCTTTTAGAACCTTCGTAACCTCTTCTTCCTTTTTATCTTTGAAGCAAACTCGCACCCTACCTATAGAGAAAATTGTGAACCCCTCGCAATCCAGGTAAAGAGAAGCCTGGGAGAACCAGGGTTTTTGCAGTCTATGAACTCATCTTAAAATTATGTTTTGTAGAAGAAGACAATAGTCACTTTTCTCAGGAAAAAGGTCCATATGAGAGCCTGAACACATAACTGTAGAGACATAACGAGAGTGACCAAAATAATGTGTAATTGAATTCCCCCTAAATTATGAGGATGGAACTCGTGAAAGCCGAAATACTTTGTAAAATGCATGTGTGTGTCAGAAACGAGGATCAAACCTAATTGGAAAGTTGTAAACAATCAAGCATATGTAGAATATAATACCAGTTCTGAGGTAGGCATCCCCATGCTAAAAATACAAGTGAATGAAATAAAAAATGTAGGCCATGGCCACCAAACATACACTATGGATCCATGTCATCAAAATTCTACATAGCCACCAGGAATACACTGTGGATCTATTTTTAAAAGACTCATATTAGGACATAGCCACGTGACATACAAAGTGGATCTATGTGTCAATACAAATCATAAATACTCCATCACAACCTGGACCAAAAAGATGAGACCCAGGGTCTTCAATACAGTCATCTGAAAGTACGAATCTAGCCATGTGATTACAGGTGTTGAAGTCGAACATGGTAGAAAACACTTGATTACCGATCATTGATGAAAATTGTTAACAAGTGCAAGGGAAATCACTATTGATGTCAATGACTCCCAAGGTAACTAATTACAATTCGAACGAATGTGAATAAATGAGTTGAAGTCGAACACTCGACAAAATGTCTCGATCAGGGACTAATGATGTGAATCCACTATCGAAAGTGAAGAGACCTGCCATTAAGGCATGCATGTTCTAAGTTACTAAATGATTTCTAAGTCTTATTCCCAGATAATGAGTTGGATTTGATGAAAAAAGACTCGTCACAGGAGGGCCTTGATGTATCCCCTATCAAGGACACAAAATAAGTAAAATATTTTAGGGTAAGTCAAAGTATGAATATGATTTGAAACTGACACAGGGAAGGTTGACATGGTAAGAATTGACAACTGCATATGGCCGACTCAATGGAGGGCTTGTTTGGACTTCTCTTGAACATATGAACGACACGACAATGGTCTTGGCAACATTGACTCAAAGACCACCCAAGATATGACCTTGTAGAAAGTCAGATGAGAGACAAATGGATTTCCCAACTCGGATTCAAATGATGAACAGGGGGTGTCATGTTCAAGAGAAATGCTTACTTCCACTAATACAAATACGAAGGCAGATCCCTTTCTCAAAATTTCCCCCACCATTTCTGGTGAGTACCTCTTTATTTTTACACAAGCTTGAGGAGGATAAAATATGCTTGTTGATGTAATCTCATCCTTCGGACGAGTCCCTCGGAGTATGTTTAGTGAACCCTAGGAAGGAGTGGTTCGGTCCCATAATGGTCTTTCGATGTTTGTTTAACGAGTCCAAAGATAGAAAACTTGAGGGATTTTCATGTTTTGAGAGTCTGAAAAACACTTAAAGAGAACTCTCCCAATTCCTTTTTCATAAATTAGTTCGACAAGACCGAAAAAGTAATAAACTATCGCTCACCAAACGTTTTATTGAAATACTTTTACGAGCGTGAAAAGAACAAGATCGCTCGATAATCTTTTCGTTTTTATGGAGCATGAAAAGAGCTTAAAGGATACTCCTAATTTTTGTTGTTTTCATGTTACCATGACGAGTACGAAAAGATGACAAAATTATAATCAGTTGTGTTCTCATGTATTTTCGAGTGTAAGAACGAATGAAGATTGAGCTCGAGTATGCCCCCAGCTTGAAAGCTAGTGACTTAACTCTAGGATGGTCATCACAAGCTGGAGACATGCCCTCCAAGCTTCAATTCATTCTCCGACTTTGAGGTTGTCACCAATTTCTCTACTAGACGGAGAAAAATGATAAGAGTGGATGAAAAGAAGGTTTAAGAGAGGGGACTGTTTCATTTTTTAATGAGCTTGGCATAGAAAAAGAACTATGCTCAGGGCTTCGGGGGTTCAATCCCCATATTGTTGTTTCATTTTTTAACGAGATTGCTACAGAGAGGAAAAATATGCTCAAACCTTTTGTTTCATTTTTTAACGAGCTTTCTACAAAGAAGATAAACTATGATCGTGACCTTTGTTTCATTTTTTAACAAGCTTGCCACAGGGAAGTGAAACTATGCTCTTGACCTCTACTTGATCATGGCTTCCCAGAAAACAACACTCTGGAAGAAACCATGGCAAGGGACAAAAATCGAGCATGGCTTCCAAGAGATCTTAACTGGATAGAAGAAAAGCACTCTAGAAGGAACACATGTCGAGGGCCGCGACAGGGGTAATGAGATCAGGCTCCAATAGCCCTACTGAAGAAATCACCATGTAAACTACTGGATCCAAATCATCAAAAGTTGAAGTCATGGGAGACAACGCCACATAATTGACATGTGGAAGGGGTGATACTGTCTTCATATAAGAACCATTTAGGGAGGTAATCCAGTTAGGACCGATGAACGAAAGTTGATCAATAGTCACCATTCTTCCATTGTGTGGGAAAGATATCACACAAAAAAGAGTGGAAAGAATAGATTTCATGGAATAGACATAATATCACCCAAGGATTAAAGTAAAATCCAAGGGGTCTTGGATGACCATGACATCAATAAAGAAAGTTTTCCCTCCCAAAGTTATAGGAAAATGAGGAAGGGTCCCTAAAGGTTGACTGGTTCTTCTGTAAAAAGATAACAAATTCTACGTAACCAGGGCAAGCTGAGGACAACCCAAAGCTTGCCAAGCAAAAGAGGAAAAAATGATAATGGATGAACCTTCATCTATCAACGTCTAAGGAATGTTTCGACCACAAAATTGCACTGTAATCTGGAAAGGAATGTGAGAGGGAAGATGAGGTCCAGTTAGCACACCCAAATTAAAAATGATGGCCTCATCACTTGGAGGGGGTTTCAAGGGAGAAGGAGGAATACCCCCTAACATAGCAGAGTCTGTATCAACGAGAAAATCATGGGAAGTATCAGGTTTACTCTCGAGTGGGAGAGTAGGATCGACCAATGATGAGATCGGATCGACCACTTGGGTTGCATTCTCCAAGGGGAGAATGGGATCGATGCTTGGAAAAGGATCGACCGCTTGGGTTTCACTCTCTAATAGGAGAGTGGGATCAACCGAGGATGGGATCAGATTGACCACTTAGTCTACTAGTTCAACCAAGGATGTGATGAGATTGACCACTTGATCAACTGGACTAACCGACGGGGGAACCAGATTGATCATTCCATCAACTATAGGTGGGTTGAGAGAAATCTTGCAATAAGCAGCTGGAAGTTGAGGCTGTGAAACAGTCATGTCTTCCAAGAATTTCAAGGCTTCTTCCATATGAGGGAAAATATGAGTTATATAATTCACTTTGCATAACATACATGGGAACTTGTCTCTACTTTTCTTCTTCCCAACTATATCGTGACTAGTCGATGGGAAGTCATCAACATGTTGTTCAGAGGCTAACGACATAGGTTGGTGAGTATGTGTAGACCATGCTTCGATAACCTTGGATAGACCAGGGAAATCCTTAAGAAGATGGCTACCCTTACAAAGGATGCAAGGGTACTTGGGCTTATGGGTTTTTTGGGTGATATTGACATCACCAACACTCCCAGCACGATCAACAGTAACTGGTTGTTTTCCAACATGTCCGACAGTGGTTGGAAGTTTGAATCCTTTCTTATTTTTCTTCTTCTTCTTCTTCCTTTTCTTCTTCTCTTTATTCAACGAGTTACTAGCTTGAGAGATTTCACTCGGTGAAGAAGATGAAATGGAAGAAGACCTTGCAAGTGAAGAAGGTGAAGAAGATCTTACTGGTGAAGATGGTGAAGGATCAACATGAGGTTGATGTTATTGGGGGGAAGTGCTTACGATCGAAGCACTTACTGCATTTGGGATTACCTAAGTGGAAAATAACCACATCGACAATCCAATAGTGAGACCTGGAAGGATCAAAGTAGTGATGTGAGGAGGACCAATGTTTCAATAAGAAGGAAAAACAAAAGGTTCCCCTGGAGTAGCGGTTCCTTCGTTGGTCATTCCGGGAACTGACGCCATTAAAAAAATATCTAATCTAGGGAAAACAAACAACACACGCTAAAAATCTAGTAAGCAAGCAAGCAAACAAAACCTTCTCACAATGAATGCACTAGTTGGTGATGAAATCCAACGTCGCGGGAACAATGTAAGAAGGGGCTGTGATAGAGCAGGTGGAAACGTTGTGTTGACGACCAACTTAACGGACTTACACCTTGGTGTAAGCTCCCACACATAAATGTGGGTATACCCTCCAAGGAGTCTCAGTGAGTTTGGCCAATGTTGATTCCAAGTACCGTGAAGAATTTCCCCTCCATAGTCACCTTGTGTAAAGACCCTAAAGAAATAGGCCACTAAGGTTACCAATCACTACAGTGAAGCCTAGGGAAACAATCAACAGTTCGATCCATGCGCAAGGGCAGGGTATCTAGCCCGAAATCAACTTGAAAGGATTCCACTCATCATTGTGGGTATACCTTCAAATGACCCCCATAATATGCACAATCTCTACACCAAGACCAACAAAGCAGGGTGAGTAACTCTTCCAGTCTCAATGCGACCTCGTGATTGACCCTTGTGCTAGAAGGGCTACCCAGGACAAAATGTAATAAGTGGATTTAATCACTCCCTAACTCAATATTCTATGTTTGTTTGCAACTTTGGAAAGTTATCTTTCACACCTATTCCAAATCCCTACAACTAATCTAATGTAGGTTTGCTACCAGAAAGTATAAAAAATGTCTAATCAATTTTTTAAAAGAACTTTATTTTTTGGATTTTGTTACTCAATAGGAAAATGGCATGAACAATATGGTGTTTTTACCGACTCGAAATTTATGCAAATAGATGAAGATGTAATCTTTTCATTTCGATGAAATCTATGCTATGAGAAAGAGAAAACATTTATCATTCCCAGATGAACAATGTCTCAAAATTTACTAAACTCACCAATATCTAGATTTTCAAGAAATGAGACAAATAGACTGTACACCAGTACATGATTCATGCCCCCCCTGGCCATGAGGGGGATTTTTTTTAAGAATTTAAGACCAAAAATCATGCAATTTCGCTACTTCAAATGCAAGGATGCCCCCAATCTAATGAAAAGAAAGAAATACGAATTTTCTTTCAAAGAAGCTAAAAGAAATAGCAAATCACTTCAAAACAAAAACAACCCAAACAAAGTTTCTCTTTTACTGCGAGTTATTCAGAAAAAAGAAGTGTTTTTTTCACTAAACAATTCTAAAGAAAAACAAGGCTTTAATTTTTCTTTCTCAAACCAAAACAGGGATGTAAGGAAGAAAGCTCAAGTAATCAACAAAAATTGATATACTCAACAAGCACCCAAATCAAACTTTCAATGTAGATAAAAATAAAAATGACAAGAAAGTAGTTTACCAAATGCACATGGACAAAGAACTTTCCAGGTAGCAAGCAATCAAAAAACACAATCAATCCCAACTTTTAATCCAATCAAAGACTTTTGATCAAACAAGCACTCAGATCTCAGAATCAGAGATTATACCCTTGTCGACAAAAGGCCAAGAAGTAAAAAAAAAAATTATTTAAGAAGAGTTTTCTATCTCCAAAAACCAATCAACCGCGAGATTTTAAATCAACAAACAGTCAAACACTGGCAAAGAAGTTATTCTCAGGTAAACAAAAAATTCTGGGCATAAAAAAAGATAAGAAGACCTAATCCAAAACAATTACAAATGAGTTTGTAGCCTAGTAGTGAGGTGTAGTGCAAAAATTAGGCATTTTCACAGTGTAGACACAGGTAGGGTGCGAGAAGATCGCAGTGGACTGAACAGTAGGGTGCAAAAATCAAGGATTTTTGCAGGCTCTAGAGAGGTACAGTGAAAGACTGTTTGAAATCAAAGAGATTTTTGAAAAAGGAAAAAACAGCTAAGTGAACTTCTAGGTCCAGAGAGTCTATATGGATCTCCCACAAACTCAGAGACTAGTTGGAAATGAAAAAGGGTAGGGTAAGAGAAAATGGACAAAAAAAACCACAAAATGAGTCGTATCCCCAGTGGAGTCGCCAATTTTCTTATAGGATAAATCAGTGTATGTGGGCACTAACGGATCTCCCTAGATCCACCTGGATCTAGAACAAAATAGGACAAGACATGATGCTTTCCCTAATTAACTATCATTGAATTTGTCATCGAATAAAAAATAAGTGACATACCTTTAGATATTGCTTCCTTATGTTTTTGTTGTCCCCGCTTCGCTTTGGCGGCCTTGTAATGTTAGATCTACAACAACACAAATCGACCAAAGTGAAAGAAACAATAATACATTCATTGAAGGCTTAAACATGTGATCAAGGAGTCATGTAATAAAATACGAGTGATTTTATGGGAAAGGGACATGCCATTGTATTATATTAAATGAATGTAGAAGATACAACCAGATCGCCTTGATGTCGCAAGCTTCCTTTCGGTTGTCCTTTGTTCCAACACACACACTTGTTCCAAACTTGCATAAAGAAGATCCACTATGGCTTGATGGACAAATGGAGGCCTCAAGCACCAATTCGAACAAGATTCCTCACACAATTCTGAACCTATTCTTTCATCAATTCTCTATTCAATCTTGCTTAACCTCTTCCTTGAGAAACCTTTCATTATATAGGAGATGGAGAGATGGTTAATGGGATGACGATGGTTCCATTAAATCTGAGAAGTCAGTAGGATGCCAACCATTGGAATGCCAACTCATTTTCTAGAAGATCCTCTCCTAGATACTTCGCAACCTCTTATTTCTTTTTATCTTTGAATCAGGCTCGCACCCTGCCTATAGAGAAAACTGCGAAACCATTGCAATATAGGTATAGAGAAGCCTGTGAGAACCAGGGTTTTCGCACCTTGCAATATATGCATCTTGCGAACTCATCTTAAAAATATGTTTTGTAGAAGAAGACAACCATCACTTTTCTCGGGAAAAAGGTCCTTATGAGAACCTGAGCACATAACTATAGAGACATCACCAGAGTGACCAAAATAATGTGCAACTGAATGCCCCCCAAAGTATGAGGCTAGAACTTGTGAAAGTCAAAATACTTTGTAAAATGCATGTGTGTGTCAGAAACGAGGATCAAACCTAATTGAAAAGATACAAACAATCAAGCATATGTAGAATATAATACCAGTTCTGAGGTAGGCATCCCCATGCTAAAACTACAAGTGAATGAAATGACAAATGTAGGCCATGGCCACCAAACATACACTGTGGATCCATGTCATCAACATTCTACATAGCCATCGAGAATACACTGTGGATCTATGTGTTAAGAGACTCATATTAGGACATAGCCACATGACATACAAAGCGGATCTATGTGTCAATACAAATCATAAATACTCCATCGCAACCTGGACCAAAAGTTGAGACCCAGGGTCTTTAGTGCCATCATCTGAAAGTACGAATCTAGCCATGTGATTACAGGTGTCGAAGTTGAACATGGTAGAAAACACTTGATTACCGATAATTGATGAAAACCGTTAACAAGTATGAGGGGAATCACCATTGATGTCAATGACTCCCAAGGTACCTAAGTACAATCCGAACGAATGTGAATAAATGAGTTGAAGTCGAACACTCGGCAGTATCTCTCGATCAGGGACTAATGATGTGAATCCACTAACGAAAGTGAAGAGACCTGCCATTAAGGCATGCGGGTTCTAAGGTGCTAAATGATTTCTAAGTCTTATTCCCGGATAATGAGTTGGATTTGATGAAAAAAGACTCGTCACAGGAGGGCCTTGATGTATCCCCTATCAATGACACGAAATAAGTAACATATTTTAGGGTAATTCAAAGTATGAATATGATTTGAAACTGACATAGGGAAGGATGACATGGTAAGAATTGACAATTGCAGATGGCTGACTCAATGGAGGGATTTTTTGGACTTCTCTTGAACATATGAACGACATGACAATGGTCTTGGAAACATTGACTCAAAGGCGACCCAAGATATGACCTTGTAGAAAGTCAGACGAAAGACAAATGGATTTCTCAAACTAGATTCAAATGATGAACAGGGGGTGTCATGTTCAAGAGCGACGCTTACTTCCACTAATACAAATACGAAGGCACATTCCTTTCCCAAAATTTACCCCACCATTTCTGGCGAGTACCTCTTTATTTTTACACAATCTTGAAGAGGATAAAATATGCTTGTTGATGTAATATCATCCTTCAGACAAGTCCCTCAGAGTATGTTTATTGAAACCTAGGAAGGAGTGGTTCGGTCCCATAAGGGCCTTTCGATATTTGTTTAATGAGTCCAAAGATAGAAAACTCGAGGGTTTTTCATGTTTTGAGAGTCTGAAAAACACTTAAAGAGAACTCTCCCTGTTCCTTTTTCGTAAAATAGTTCGACGAGACCGAAAAAGTGATAAACTATCACTCACTGAACATTTTATTCAAATACTTTTACGAGTGTGAAAAGAACAAAATTGCTCAACAATCTTTTCATTTTTATGGAGCATGAAAAGAGCTTAAAGGATACTCCTAATTTTCGTTGTTTTCATGTTACCATGAAGAGTACGAAAATATGATAAAAGTATAATCGGTTGTGTTCTCATGTATTTTCAAGCGCGAGAACGAATGAAGATTGAGCTCGAGTATGCCCCTAGCTTGAAAGCTAGTGACTTAACTCTAAAATGATCATCATAGGCTGGAGACATGCCCTCCAAGATTCAATTCATTCACCAACTTTGACGTTGTCACCAATTTCTCTACTAGATGGAGAAAAAGGATAAGAGTGGATGAAAAGAAGGTTCAAGAGAGGGGACTGCTTCATTTTTTAACGAGCTTGACACAGAAAAAGAACTATGCTCAGGGCTTCGGGGGTTCAATCCCCATATTGTTGTTTCATTTTTTAACGAGCTTGCTACAGAGAGGAAAACTATTCTCAAAGATTTTGTTTCATTTTTTAACAAGCTTACTACAAATAAGATAAACTATTCTTGTGACCTCTGTTTAATTTTTTAACGAGCTTGCCACAGAGAACCATTTAGGGAGGTAATCCAGTTAGGACCAATGAACGAAAGTTGATCAATAGTCACCATTCTTCCATCGTGTGGGAAAGATATCACAAAGAAAAGAGTGGACACAATAGCTTTCATGGCATAGACATAATCTCACCCAAGGATTAAAGAAAAATCCAAGGGGTATTGGATGACCATGACATCAATAAAGACAGTTTTCCCTTCTAAAGTTATAGGAAAATGAGGAAGGGTCCCTAAAGGTTGACTGGTTCTTCTGTTAAAAGCTAACAAATTCTACATAACCGGGGAAAGCTGAGGACAACCCGAAGCTTGCCAAGAAAAAGAGGAAAAAAAACTAACGAGCACACCTTCATCTATCAATGTCTGAGGAATGTTCCGACCACAAACTTGCACTGTAATCTGGAAAGGAATGTGAGAGGGAAGATGAGGTCCAGTTAGCACACCCCAATTAAAAATGATGGCCTCATTACTTGGAGGGGGTTTCATGGGAGAAGGAGGAATACCCCCTGACACGGCAGAGTCTGTATCAACGAGAAAATTGTAGGAAGTATCGGGTTTACTCTCGAGCAGGAGAGTAGGATTGACCAATGATGAGATAGGATCGACCACTTGGGTTGCATTCTCCAAGGGGAGAATGAGATCGATGCTTGGAAAAGGATCGACCGCTTGGGTTTCACTCTCTAACAGGAGAGTGGGATCAACTGAGGATGGGATCAGATCGACCACTTGGTCTATTGGTTCAACCAAGGATGTGACGAGATTGACCACTTGATCAACTGGACTAACTGACGGGGGAACTAGACTGATCAGTCCATCAACTACAGGTGGGTTGAGAGAAATCTTTCAATAAGCAACTGGAAGTTGAGGCTGTGAAATAGTCATGTCTTCCACGAATTTCGAGGCTTTTTCCATATGAGGGAAAATATGAGTTAGATGATGCCCTTTGCATAACATACATGGGAACTTGGCTCTACTTTTCTTCTTCCCAACTATATCGTGACTAGTCGATGGGAAGTCATCAGCCAAGGATGATTTTAAGGATGGAAAATTGTTTTAAAATGTAGAAACCTTGGTGAATCTTACTAATCCTTCATATGCCAACTATAAATGTTTGGCAATATTTTTGTTAAAATATTCAAATTTATAAGGATTTTATATAGTTTTTATAAAATTTTGGCATTTTTTAAGGTAAAATAATTTTATCCTATAGAATTTGGGTGAATCATTTTTCAAATAGTGAATCTCGTTTTTGGAAAAACCATGGAAAATTAGCCCATGAGTGAAATTTAGCTCCAAAAATCATCCATGTCATCAGCATGTTGTTCAGAGGCTAATCACATGGGTTGGTGAGGATGTGTATACCATGCTTCGATAACCTTGGATAGACCAGGGAAATCCTTAAGAAGATGGCTACCCTTACAAAGCCTGCAAGGGTACTTGGGCTTATGGTTTTTTTGGGTGATCTTGACATCATCAACACTCCCAACACGATCAACAGTAACTCATTGTTTTCCAACATGTCCGGCAGTGGTTGGAAGTTTGGATCCTTTCTTATTTTTCTTCTTCTCTTTATTCACCGAGTTACTAGCTTGAGAGATTTCACTCGGTGAAGAAGATGAAATGGAAGAAGACCTTGCAAGTGAAGAAGGTGAAGAAGATCTTACTGGTGAAGATGGTGAAGGATCAACATGAGGTTGATGTTCTTGGGGGGAAGTGCTTACGATGAAAGCACTTACTGCATTTTGGATTACCTGAGTGGAAAGAAACCACACCGACAATCCAATAGTGAGACCTGGAAGGCTCAAAGTAGTGATGTGAGGAGGACCAATGTTCCCATAAGAAGGAAAAACAAAAGGTTCCCCTGCAGCAGGGGTTCCTTCATTGGTCATTCCAGGAACTGGTGCCAGTAAAAAAATATCCAATCTAGGGAAAACAAACAACACACGCTAAAAATCTAGTAAGCAAGCAAGCAAACAAAACCTTCTCACAATGAACGCACTAGTTGGTGATGAAATCCAACGTTGCAGGAACAATGTAATAAGGGGCTGAGATAGAGTGGGTGGAAAAGTTATGTTGATGACCTACTTAATGGACTTACACCTTGGTGCAAGCTCGCACACATAAACGTGGGTATACCCTCCAAGGAGTTTGAGTGAGTTTGGCCAACGTCGATTCCAAGTACCGTGAAGACTTGCCCCTCCATAGTCACCTTGTGTAAAGACCCTAAAGAAATAGGCCACTAAGGTTACCAATCACTACAGCGATGCCTAGGGAAACAGTCGACAGTTCGATCCATGCTCAAGGGCAGGGTATCTAGCCCAAAATCAACTTCAAAGGCTTCCACTCATCATTGTGGGTATACCTTCAAATGACCCCCATAATATGCACAATCTCTACACCAAGACCAACAAAGCAGGGTGAGTAACTATTCCAGTCTCAATGCGACCTCATGATTGACCCTTGTGTTAGAAGGGCTACCCAGGACAAAATGTAATAAGTGGATTTAATCACTCCCTAACTCAAGATTCTATGTTTGTTTGCAACTTTGGAAAGTTATCTTTCACACCTATTCCAAATCCCTACAACTAATCTAATGTAGGTTTGCTACCAAAAAGTATAAAAAATGTCTAATCAATTTTTTATAAGCGCTTTATTTTATGGCTTATGTTACTCAATAGGAAAATGGCATGAACAATATGGTGTTTTTACCAACTTGAAAGTTATGCAAATAGATGAAGATGAAATCTTTTCATTTCGATGAAATCTTTGCTACAAGAAAGAGAAAAATTTTATCATTCCCAGATGCAAAATGTCCCAAAATTTACTAAAATCACCAATATCAAGATTTTCAAGAAATGAGACAAATAGACTGTACACCAATACACAATTCATGGCCCCCACTGGCCATGAGGGGGGATTTTTTTAAGAATTTAAGACCAAAAATCATGCAATTTCTCTACTTCAAATGCAAGGATGCCCCCAATCTAATGAAAGGAAAGAAATAAGAATGTTGTTTCAAAGAAGCTAAAAGAAATAGCAAATCACTTCAAAACAAAAACAACCCAAACAAAGTTTCTCGTTTACTGCGAGTTATTCATAAAAAAGAAGTGTTCTTTTCACTAAACAATTCTAAAGAAAAACAAGGCTTTAATTTTTCTTTCTCAAACCAAAACAGGGATGTAAGGAAGAAATCTCAAGTAATCAACAAAAATTGATATACTCAACAAGCACCAAAATCAAACTTTCAACGTAGATAAACATAAAAATGACAAGAAAGTAGTTCACCAAATGCACATGGACAAATAACTTTCCAGGTAGCAAGCAATCAAAAAATGCAATCAATCCAAACTTTTAATCCAATCAAAGACTTTTGATCAAACAAGAACTCAGATCTCAGAATAAGAGATTATACCCTTGTCGATAAAAGGCTAAGAAGTAAAAAAAAAATGATTTAAGAAGAGTTTTTGATCTCCAAAAACCAATCAACCGCAAGATTTTAAATCAACAAACAGTCAAACACTATCAAAGATGTTATTCCTAGGTAAACAAAAAAATCTGGGCATAAAAAAAGATAAGAAGACCTAATCCAAAAAAATTACAAACGAGTTTGCAGCCTAATAGTGAGGTGCAGTGCAAAAATTAGGCATTTTCACAGTGTAGACACAGGTAGGGTGCGAGAAGGTCGCAGTGGAATAAATAGTAGGGTGCTAAAATCAAGAGTTTTCGCAGGCTCTAGAGAGGTACAATGCAAGACTGTTTGAAATCAAAGAGATTTTTAAAAAAGGACAAAACATATAAGTGAAGTTCTAGGTCCAGAGAGTCTATATGGATCTCCCACAAACTCAAAGACTAGTTGGAAATGAAAAAGAGTAGGCTAAGAGAAAATGGCCAACAAAAACCAAAAAATGAGTTGTATCCCCAGTGGAGTCGCCAATTTTGTTATAGGATAAATCAGTATATGTGGACACTAACAGATCTCCCTAGATCCACCTGGATCTTCAACAAAACAGGACAGGACATGACGCTTTCCCTAATTAACTATCATTGAGTTTGTCATCAAATACAAAATAAGTGACATACCTTTAGATATTGCTTCCTTATGCTTTTGTTGTCCCCGCTTTTCTTTGGTGGCCTTTTAATGTTAGATCTACAACAACACAAATCGACCAAAGTGAAAGAAACAATAATACATTCATTGAAGACTTAAACATGTGATCAAGGAGTCATGTAATAAAATACGGGTGATTTTATGGGAAAGGGACATGACACTATATTATATTAAATGAAAGTATAAGATACAACCATATGCCTTGATGTCGCAAGCTTCCTTTCGGTGGTCCTTTATTCCAGCACACACACTTTCTCCAAACTTGCATGAAGAAGATCTACTATGGCTTGATGGACAAATGGAGGCCTCAAGCACCAATTCAAATAGGATTCCTCACACAATTCTGAACCTATTATTTCATCAATTCTCTATTCAAACTTTCTTAACCTCTTCCTTGAGAAACCTTTCATTATATAGGAGAAGGAGAGATGGTTAAAGGGATGAGGATGATCCCACTAAATCTGAGAAGTCAGTAGGATGTCAGCCATGCGAATGCCAACTCACTTTCTAGAAGATCCTATTCTAGAACGTTCGTAACCTCTTTTTCCATTTTAACTTTGAAGCAGGTTCGCACCCTGCCTATAGAGAAAAATCAGAACCCCTCACAATCCAGGTATAGAGCAGCCTGTAAGAACCAGGGTTTTCGTACCCTGCAATATATGCAGCCTACGAACTCATCTTAAAAATATGTTTTGTAGAAGAAGACAACAATCAATTTTCTCAGGAAAAAGGTCCTTATGAGAGCATGAACACATAATTGTAGAGACATCACCAGAGTGACCAAAATAATGTCTAACAAGGTTGTCATATCATATTAGCCAGAGATTGGGTCGGGTATGCCTGTCAGAAATTGCATAGTTTGGAATATACTCAAACTTGTTAAGATAAAAAGCAAGATAATAGGAAACCTGTATGGGTGGAATGTAAACCACCTGCATGCCAGAATTGTCTTCTGGAAATGATGTGAACCAAACTTCGTATGGATAAAATTGCTACACTACTCTCTTAAGTTAAGTTCACTTATATGATTGTGTAAAATAGTTGATGCCATTGTCTTGACCAAACCAACGCCTTGAATGTTTATTTCTCTGTTTTTTCTTTTTTTAAAGTTGTTGACAGTGTTTTGTAGCGATAAATGGGACAACATGTTCACCATTTAGTGGTTGCATCTTCGTGCTGGGTATGACAATGGTTGTATTAAGGATTAATTGGCAATAAGCTTGTGTACTTTAATGAGAAATATCACTTACCTTTGGTCAGCGTTATCACTTTTATATTGGTCAGTGTTATCAATTTAGCAATCCTGTATGGTTTATACAGGGTTGTCATTTCTTGACAACGATTATGGAATCTATACAGAGTTATCAAGGCCTCCATGGTCAAACTTAGACTGTTAGTCATCGATTGATTTATAGTTATAGAAGCGATCGAGTTCGTATGTAACTCTGCCTTATCAATGGTAGATAGGCACTTGATAATAGATAGCCTTAGAATTGGTTATAGATAGTATTATCATATGTTTATACACATTGCTTTTATTACAACAGATCTTTAGATGGTTATTAAAGTTGTTCTTCAAATGTTTTTATATCAGTTGCTTAAATTGTTTTTAACTGTTTCTTTATGTTTAATGGTTTATTACCGTTGTTATTTAATGTGTTTTAAAACCATCCTAAATGTATTTTACTCT
Organism: Picea glauca; assembly: GCA_000966675.3. Classification (NCBI taxonomy): domain Eukaryota; kingdom Viridiplantae; phylum Streptophyta; class Pinopsida; order Pinales; family Pinaceae; genus Picea; species Picea glauca. The sequence goes on from JZKD02S0693263.1 coordinate 136,176, forward strand.
GTCTCTTAATTATTAATTGTCATAGTTTCAACGTCAAGCTTTCAGTTAGGTACAAGTAGAATTTAAGGAGAGGACGGTAACTGAATTCTGACATAAGACCTCATTTTTTAATCAGAATTGTCTTGAGTATATGAGAACTTAGATGGTGCTTCAAGTGAGTTAAATTGTTCCTTAGAGTTGTATAAGCTGATAGGGTGGTATTATAATGTCTTCCTTGACCACAGTGTGGCTAAGGATCCCTTGTATCATTTTCAACCTAAGTTATTAACAATCTGGTTAGAGAAAATCGAAGTCTCTAGTTAGTGCTCATCATACCGGAGATCATGCTTTTTAGATCCTCTCTGCGTCTTAGATTTTTGAAGAAAGTTCATTTCCTTCTTAGGATTCTTTTTTTCCTCCTTCATGTGATGTTAGGTGATTGCTTCCCTTACTTAGATTATTGTTTCTAACCTTGATTAATTGTAGACCTTGCACGCATTGATAGAGAAGCGCTTACGAAACCTGACTAGGTCATGCACTTCCCATGTAGGGTGAAGTGGTTTTCATATTTTGATTTTGGTACTTGAATCTGTAATGCCTCAATGCATTGGTGGCACACCGTAGAGGTTTATTTTATTTATCGTCGAAGTCATTGTGTCGGGAAGGTAGCTGATTTTATCTTCCCTTGATTTTCATCGGTTCCACCCAGTTGCTGATGCACTAGTGTGCTTAGTTGTTGTTGTTTGTTTCCTTCCTAAAAAAAACACAATATATTCTTTACTTGTAGTCACAACGATGGGGATGTGACACACTTTCTCTGATACCAATTGTTGGATTATTGAGAGGGGGGTGAATTAGTAATAGAGAAACTCAATCTTTTTTAACCACAATATGCAAGTGTTATATCAATGTAGCATTATCACTCAGTAGTTGTAGAGTCAATAAACAATGAAAAAATGATCAATCATACACATACAAAGTACACCAGTGTTTTACGTGGAAACCCAAAGCGAGAGAAAACCACATAATGCTTTTTC
>JZKD02S0693263.1:148658-174840 GCA_000966675.3 Picea glauca
AAAACAATAATGAGTCATATTTACATCAAACACTATTGGGTCCATTACCCAAAACTTTGTGCTATGGGTCTTTCTTCAAGGGTTGACATCAATGACAACCAACCTTAATCAAAAAGAATAAACACATGGCTACTGATCAAATACATTGTAGACCCATGTCATATAACTATATAAAGTGTAGCCACAAACAATACACAATGGAGCTACATCTCGAAATAAAAAAGATATACATGTAGAGTATCCATCTTCATAGAAGCTGATAAGGCCTGATGGCTGGAGATGAGGGCTTCAGAGCTCAAGAAATAACTTCAAAATATTCAAAACTCAGGTATGAGTGTAATATGAGTGTACGACTTCACTACCCAGAGGTCTTTGATGGCTCGTCTATCATGGACTAGAGAATCTTGATGATCAGACTGAAGGCTTCATTGATTTATAATAAAGACTTGACTGGACGTTCAGGATGGCCAGGTATGAGGGCAAGAGACAAATTGCAAAGGGGCTGACTCAGGCTTGGTGACAAACTTCCCTTGGACAATAGCATGAAAAATGATGAGACTCAGGAAGCATGGCATTAATCATAAGTTTACAAAGTAGGAGGCAACGCAAACTCTCCATATGTTTGGAAGAATAACCAAATGGAGGAGGACACAACTCTATGTAGCGAGAAAAACTTCCTAAGGTCGTATTACATCCCATAGTTTGACAAAAAAATGGACATATGTGCTTTATCCAAGGGTGACTCATTATGCTGCCAATAAAGAAAATACTTTTCCCTTCCTCTTTTTGGGGTATATTTGATTTTTTTGTCTTTTTCAATGATTTTGGAAAAAAGAATAATGGAATGTTACGTTACAATGGAGAAATGAGTGTTACAAACATACAAGTTCAAGGCGCAAGGACAAGACTGATGTTCAGAATAAGGATATTCGAGAAAAATCCTCCGAGGGCCAAGGGTGTTAAGACGCAAAAGCAAAGTGCTACAAGGTTGGCATATAAGGTATGCAAACGCGGTTAACAAAACACACAATGGTAACGTCCTTTGATGTAAGTTTAATGAGCTTAGAGAAGGTAAGCTCGGTGGTTTTTCTTATTTAGAGAGTCTGAAAAAACGTAAAATGAGACTTCATTGGGGTACCTTTTTCGAAGATAGTCTAGTCGGTTCAAAAAAGGGGTAAACTAGCATCGACAAGACGTCTATTCAAAACCATTTTAACGAGTGTGAGAAAGACAAGATCACTCAGCCATTTTTTCATTTTTAAGGAGTCTGAAAAAATCTTAACTATGGACTCCGTTAGGAATGTTCTTCTGGACCATTTTAACAAGTGTGAAAGAATAAGGTCACTCGATGATCTTTTCGATTTTAGGGAGTCTGTAAAGAGCTTAACTATGGACTCCAAGGGGGTTCCTTTTTCATAAGTTTAGTCCCTCAGGCACAAAAAAGGGTTAAAATAATACTTGAGAGTACTCTTCTAGTGAAATGAAGTTCCATAGAGTATACCTTTATTCATACAATTGACCGTCTGGACCGAAAAAGAGGTAAACTACCACCGGATAGACATGACTTCAAATTTCAGTTTAACGAGCGTGAAAGGCCACAAGATCGCTCGATAACCTTTTCATGTTTAGAGTGTCTGAAAAGGGCTTAAAAGAAGACCCATAGAGGTTACTTTTCTCAGTTAATATTGATGAGATAGAAAAGCATAAATGCAGTCTCACCGGATGTTTCTTTTGTATCTCAAAGCGAGCTTGAAAAACAATAAAGTTAGCTCATGATAGACTCTTTATGGGTTGATGCCTGGCATCTCCTCGAGGGAGCAATATGCTCCAACGAAAACATTTTCTATGATGTCAGGGGTTATGGAGATATTGATAGGTATCATTTCAGCAATGGTTTCCATATTACCCTCGGCATAGATCTCGTGTGTAGCTAAGGGATTAAGAGGACATGACCTATCTCCAGTCATAGTGAAGGTGAATTCTCCAGCCTCGATTCTGCTTCACTCTAGGAGGAAGTATTATTTGTGATGAAGATCATCCCAGGGTTTGTCTGGACTACTCATTGCTTCAATTACTGCTTCATCATAGGGAAAGACTAAGTCTAATGAATCGGTGTCAGCGAGAGAATCCTGAGCCCAAATAGGCTCTAAAAGTGGATCGAACTCTTGTGCAGGAGTTGGATCAATGTTGGCTGAAGTTTCTTGGAATAAAGAGTACGCTACTTCAACTGTGGACAAGGGCATGGACATGCCCGGGTGCCCTGTCCCATCCATCATGACCGATGGGGAAGGAAGTATCCACGGATCGTTGAAGTAAGTCATGCATTATATTATGAATGCAGATATTACCAAAAGAAACCTACTTTCTACCTTCATCGCAGACTTAATCCCCATTTCTTTTCAGTGAATACATGGTGTTGCGCCTCTTTCGTCACCTTGGTGAGCAAAATAGAGGTGCTTGCAAGCTCAGTTGGGTCTGTTGAGCAGGACAACTGGAAGGAAAAGAGTTAGGGAAAGAAAATAAAAGACTACAATTAAGAATTAAACTAAGAAATGCAATAACAACTAAATTCATGAGCATAGGGACATAGAAACAAAAAGAACCATAAGACCCATGTCACCAATGTTGAGGCTGATCTATTAGTGAAATAATACACCAAGAAGAAAGGGGACTATGATTCCCTTCTTCCTCCAAGGGAGGGCTCTTGGACCCCCACTAGTTAGCTCTTCTTACAACAAAGAAAAAATGGAAAAAGATGAAATAACTCTTTACAAATCCACTCAATGGGTGAGATGGATTGTGCAATGCAATGGTCCAAATATTCTCTTGACAAGGATGGAGTCCTCAAGAGAATAGAGGCAACATAACATTACTTTGAATTCCTTGAAAAATGAGGTGCATCCATGGCCTTTTTATAACATTTCTTTGAGCTATTGTTTAATTGCTTTGTAGTGTGAAGAGAGGCTAATTAGGGCATTTCTAGGTCTTTGACCAGCCATCCAGTCGAATCCAGTCCAGATTTTAGGGTCAAATCGGCTTGGGAGCTGACCACTCTCATAAATGCATCGTTTAGCAGGTGTGCGGCTTTTTGCGATAACAGTTGTGCATCGTGTGCATGTGCGCGATTTCGGCGTTCCTGTTTTGCACATGTGCGCACGCGCCCAATGTCTGCATAGCTCTCTTCAATTTTTCACTAATTTGTATAGTTTTTGACTATTTTATGAATTCTTTGGTATTAATTTAGGTCCATGGATGACTTCATCACTGTTTGACGATGTTGAGTTCTTGTAACCATGTGCGGATGAAATTTCAGTGATAATAGATGCCCCCTGATGGATGAGGTTAGGAGCATACGTATAGATGAAATCCATCAATGTTTCTTCTACTGAGAATGTTGTTGTAAGGGAGAGAAATAGTGAGATCGTCCAGAGAGATCCGTTGGAGGGAAAAAGGAACCGGTAGGACCCGACCTTCCATGAGGTGTGTAAAATAGAAAACTGTGTACAAACGAGGCTGGCATGCCCCATGCTCGTGTCATGTAACTCTGAGAAAAGATGACTGAAGTGTTGGTGTAGACAACTGTAGTGCCCTCGGGGGTGGTCATGATAAAGGCAGAAGACAATTCTGCAGATGAACATACTCTGAATAGTAGGCAGTGATCGCGGGAATAAGTATCACCGACTATGTGGGAATTGATAGCCCAACCAAGTTCAGAGGTCTTCCGCAAATGAAAGAACTAACTATAATAGTCGAAAAGTAAGACCCACCATAGCATGAGAAAGTGTTGGCGTCGAATGTTATAGGGGTCGACGACAGCAGGGAGAAATGGTGTTTCACCTTGTGCCATCCGAGATCACTCATTGAGTGGATAATGAGAATCAAGATACTGTCACCCTTCTGGAAAACTGTGTTGATGTCGACAAAAAGGGGGATGCGACTCCCAGAAGCAAATGGCTTCGTGAAATATACTAGGTGAGGTGAGGAAGTGGAGGAGGTACATGGATGAAGTCAAGAAGTGGGAAGACTCAATACTGCCCTTGGTTGGAGTATGTGGGAGATAAAAAGTGTCCGCCACCATTCAACAAGGTCGAGTGCCAGGAGGACGAAAAGACTGGGGATAAGGTGTGCCAGAGGTGGGACAAGGTGAAAAAATTCAGAGGGAAGAGGTAAGTGGCATGTGGGGTACTCGGAAGATATGGATGATGTCGGTAAGGGTGTATGATAAGTAGTGCTCAAACCAAGGGTGACATGGGTTGCGGTTGGCTGAAAAAAGGGAAGTAGGTCACCCAAAGGTGACGACAAAAAGGTAATGTAACGACTGAAAATAAAGGCATTTGTACAATAAATAACAAATAATTGGGGAGAAGTGTACAAATACAGAAATGGGTGCCACAGTGTGATATAGGTGGCCCGTGTAGGGCATAATTTGCTCAGAGAACTGATGAAGGGTGGGGGCCCCATTGGTGAGTTTCAGTATGAGGTAGGTGAAATGAAGGTAAATTTGCAGATGGAAAAACTGATTGTGGATGAAAATGGAGGGTTCATGATACTGCGAAGGTGCAGTCAAAAAAAAAAAAGAATTGTGAAGAGATAATCTGGGAGTCCGTGTGGGAAATCTAGAAAAATGAGGAGAAGGAGTATGCGGTTGATTTGCGACATGATGAAAGACTATCAGGACTCCCCTCCCTAAAGGGTTTTGAAAATAGCATGAGTGTCAGAAGTGTCAACAGGTGCTATGAATGGGAAAACTCATGTGGGTAAGAATGCTATCGGGTGACAGTACTGAAGATGCAAATGGAGGTGTGGGTACTATAGAGCCAGGAATGGGGATCCTAGAGGCAAATGTCAGAGGGTGTGACTGGAAATGTAAGTGCGATATAGAGGGAAAGACTACATGCCAGTGTTGAGTATATACCTGAAGGGGTTGTGCCGATGTATGATGATCAAGTACCTACACACATGAAAACAAAAATACCCGACGTGAACAATATCTGAAGAGAATCGAAGATATGAGCATGTATTTGATAAGTGTGAAGATGCGCATGCATACCTGATCAGGGTATGAAAAAATGGCACCCTAGGGGCTCAAGATGAAAATAGGCCCAGGGACTGTTGTGATGTAGATGACAGGATGTTGATCCCGTGGCTGAAGATGGATCGAGAAATGGACACCATGGGCTCTCGGAATGGTGAGTGCAAGTTTGGCAAAAAGGCCTATATATAGCTGTAGGGCCCACATTGCCCCCTCATTTGTACTTGCTTCTATAGTGATTGGATGAGAAGCATTCAGAGGATATTGTGAGATTCAGGGAGGACGAGGCATCCGATTGAGGACCTGCAAGTATCAGGTTAGTGGTATGATCATCCTACATAGAATTAGGATTTCATTTTTTGGGTAGGGGCTGTACGGAGGGCCGTACAGAGGTGTTTAGAGGGTATGGGCCCCACATGCACAGGTGATTCGGTAATAGGCGCGCACACATGCGCACGTGTCCACCGGATAGATGCGCATGGGAGCGCGGCTAAGGGAATTAAGGGTGCACACGATGGGCGCTCCTGTCGGCTGAACAGGCACGCACGTCTGCACGCCTGTCAGTTGAATAGGAAGGCACATGTGCGCGCCTATAGAGTGAATAGGCGCACCTGAGAGCACGCATGTGTAGTTAACAGGTGTGCATATGTGCGCGCCTGTGGGTGTACAGGTGCGCATGTGTGCACACCTGTGGATGAAAAAACCACGTCATGGAGGCAAGGTTGACGGGTATAAAATGTGACTTTTTGATGTTTTTGATTGTCCATGTGGGTGACTTAGGAAGGTTTTCTGTTGTGTAGGTGAGCTGTGTGCACGATCCTGGTTGGTTGGAGAGAGAGGGATTGGTCCCAGCTATGAGACGTCGTGGCTATTGAGGAGCCAAGTGTACGTGCGACTTTCACAGCTTGTGGGCTGCTGAAGTTCTTTGAGTGCCCCTTGATACGGGTGTAGGAGTATCTCCTGCAGTTTCTTATCCGAATGTGGAGTCTGGACCTGCATGGATTCATAGTGTGGGGAGAGCATATTCCCTTCACTGCGGTGGAGGATGTGTATTTTCTGACTGGGCTCCCATTTTAGGGAACGCCCTTACCGGCGCAGCCGATGCTTCCTGGGGATACACCACTCGCGAAGGTGGACCGGAGATATTGTTCGGGGCTGAACTATATGTCTGACTCAGTGGTGAGCATCAGGGTGATGGATGCCCTAGCACATCGCTGCATAGCAATGATGATTGTGAGAGTGTATGGTTCATTGGCGACGCAACGGATCAGCGGTGGCCAGCTAAGGGTGATGGAGAGAGTGTTGGTCGACGAGCATTTTTCCTGGGGGCTTACACTGCACTCGAGGATGGTGGGGTAGTTGGACCACTGTCGATCCATGGATACGGGGGAGTTTGCCTTCGGGTCCATCCTAGTGGCCTAGTTTATGGAGAAGGTGTCGATGTTGCGCCCTAGGATTCTATTGGGTGCGCTGGGGGCACAAGAGCTCTGGCTGAGGTGGTGGTCGACTGTGTTGCTTCGCCACGGTGGTGGTGAGGGTGGCCACTTCTTCACTGGAGAGGTGGCACAGGTATGGCGACAGATGCCGCAAGTGATACTATGGTACCCCTATGCCGAGGTTGACTTCCGGGATGATCCGGACATGGTTCTACCTCGAGGGGAAGTGTTTGACCACCGAGGTGTGTTGATTGATGATGTTGATATGTATGTTTTTGTGTTTTTTGAGATAGCATGCCTTATGTATATGATATAGATGTTGATACTATCTATTGTTTGTTTTCATGTGTAGATGTGGCACCTCAAGGGCACGAGGTGGAATTGCAGAGAGCGTCAGCTCATCAGGAGCCGGAGAGACTGTCGCAGGGAGAGAGACGTTGGCGTGAGGATGTCACGGTGCAACTAGGTGAGCCAAAGAGGGTAGTGAGGAGACGCCGGTTTGATGAACCTGGTGCTAGGCCATCACACGTTCCTCCGAAAGCTACCAGAGTGGATTATGAGGACATACGCCATCGTCTAGAGGTGGTGTTATAGGATGTGCCTGAGGGCATATGGTCTTGCATCCAGGATGAAGCGTTCCTGGAGCAGTGTGTGGGGGTGCCGCTTCCATGGCGGGCCTTAGTTCGACGAGCAGTAGTGGTTACTGCGATGATGACTGGATGAATGCCGCCAGGGCAAGAGGGGCCAGTAGGGGGTGGAACACCACCGCCTGGAGCAGGTGGTGGTGGGCTGCCACCGCCTGAGCGAGGAGCAGGCGGTGGTGCTCTAGAGGCACCGTGAGTGGTGCTCTTATGCATTGATGTATATCTATATGTATATATTTTTGTATATAGGTTGGTAAGCCCATTTTGTACCGAGGTGCCTCATTGGCCTGCATATAGTTGTATTTTTTGTATGTAAATAGTTGGATGACACAATGGACCTTTTGGTATATATATGAGTATACATTTTGGAGATCTATGTGGTGTTTACATGTGTTTTGTTAATGTATTGATGATGTCTAACCTATATATGTGATGACAGTTTTTGTTATATGTTTATGTATGTGTAGAGGTAGCTTGATGTGATATATGCTAGTCTAACACAATATTAGCTAGGTTATCTATAATTTGATTCAATTGTCTTGGAATATGTGTAAATGTAATGGAATCAAAATGTCAAGATAAAAGTCTAACCTGCAGGTATTTGTGAAAGAGGTAAGGATCACGGATGCGGTACACATTGTTGAGTTGGAGTACGACTAGTTGAGAGTCAAGGAAGATGATAATGTGACGAATACAATGATGTTGGGAATTAGCCAAGAGGCCAATGACGGCGGTGTATTCGGCTTGGTTGTTGGTTGTTGAACCCAAAAATATGTCGCTCGAATGGAGCATTTCATGTGAGAGGGTGTAGAGAGCCCAAGCAGCTGAAGTGAGATTTTGTGTCCAACAGCTGGCACAATCGGCGTAACTGATGTGGTAGGCTGGTGGAGGAAGCATATGTCAATAGCATAAAGGATAGTTTAGATGTGAGGGAGGTAAAAAAAGATTAAAAATGATATAAAATAAAATAACCTAAAGTAGAATGACTATGTTTAAGAATAAAATTTCTTGAGATACAACTCGTTGACGGGTTCTTTGAGAGAGAGGCATTCAGGGGAGGCTAGGATGTATGCGCCTTTAGTGAGGCAATGTTGGATAATGTATGGGCCATGCCAGAGTGACTCGAATTTTCCGTTGCCAAAGGTATCATGAGCAATATCGTAAGCCAGGACAAGGTCGCCTTCGCAAAATGAGCAAAGGTTGACATGGCGATCAAAGGTAGCCTTGGATCATTTTTTAGTTGCCTCTTTGTCCTATAAGGAAGATCAACGATCTTCATCTAGAGACTCCAAGTTCAGCAAGCGCTGCTCCATTGGAGCAGTGTCGGGTAATAGCTCAATTGCGGTGCGTAAGGTGGGAATTTCGCACTCGATGGGAAGACTGGCCTCAACCCCATGGAGTAAATGAAATGGTGTGAAACCAGTAGCTATTTTCATAGCCGTTCGGTAAGACCATAGCATAGAAAATAACATATGATGCCAATTGGTTTTATGTTTATTAACCGTGCACTGTAACATGGTCTTGAGGACTTTGTTAACTGCTTCGACCTATCCATTAGACTGAGGGTAATATGGTTAGGCAAGCTCATGAGAGAATCCTAACCGAGATGAGAGTTCAATGAATATCTCATTCTCGAAGTGTTTCCCATGATCTAAAACGAGTTGGAGGGGTACTCCAAAGTGGCATATGACGTGGTTAAAGAAACAACGCGCTGCAGTGTCAGCGATGTTGTTGAAAGTGGGCATAGATTCTTCCCATTTGGTGAATTAATCAACGGTGACAACGATGTATTTGTGACCATTGATGGAGGGGGGATTAAAAGTCATGAATTCTATGCCCCATTTACAAAAAGGGCCGGCAGTAATGACAGGGTGAAGAAGAGCGGGGGGAGCTCTGGCTTTATTGGCATAGAGCTGACATTGCTCACATTGTTACAGCATAAATGCAATCATGAAACAAGGTAGGCCCAAAGTAACCAGCTCAGATAATCTTTTGAGAAGTGGATATGCCCGAAAGATGGCCCCCACATGCATCGTTGTGGCAGTCGTTTAAGACTCTATCGACCTCGTCAATAGTCAGGCATCGACGAAGAATGGTGTCGACTCCCCGTCGGTATAGGATGTATCCGATGAGGAGGTAGTGGGGGGCCTGATGGAAAATACGACGACGATCATCTCGTGAAAGGTGGTTATCGAACTTTTGAGTGTGGAGATAGATGAGGAGGTTTCCGTACCAAGGATCATCCGAAGTGATGTAAAAGAGATGTTCATCGGGAAAGTTGGTGTTGACGGGGGCACTGGTGGTGTCAAAGGGGAGGGTCATGACAAGTTAGACAAGAACGAGGGTCTTCTTACTCTTAGGTGTTGAGAAATCGAGGTCATACTCCTAAAGGATAACGATCCATCGAGCAAATTTGTCGTTAAATTGCCGACGGCTGAGCAAGTACTGCATAGGGTTGGAATCTGCGACGACCTTTGTTGTGCGAAGAAGAATGTAGTGGCGCAGTTTCTAGATTGCGAGGACGACTGGAAGAGAAAGTTTCTCTTTGTGTTTATACTTCAAGGGTGGCCCTGAGAGGTTTTTACTAATGTAATAAATGACATGCTCACGATTTTCATCACCTAGCTGGATGAGAACTCCTGCTACTGATACAGTTGATGCTAATACATAGAGGATATAGTCGCGATTGTAGTCAGGTGCACTAATTAAAGGTGTGTTCGAGAGGGCGGTTTTAACATCGTCAAATGACTGTCAGGCATGGGTGTCCCAGTGAAAAGGGATGTCATTATGTAGTAAGCGAAGGAAACCATGTGCACATATGGCATAGTCTGGGACAAAGCGTCTATGAAAGTTAGCTTTGCATTGTAGGCTTTGAAGTTGGCATAAATTCTGGGGAGGTGGAATTTTGGTGATAGCTTGGACTTTGAGGGGGTCCATGGTAATACCGCTTTGGGAAACAATAAAGCCAAGGAGGTTCCCTACAGTGACATAGAAAACACACTTGAGAGGATTCAAGCAGATTTTGTACTGATGACACCGTTGAAAGATGATTCGTAAATCATCAAGATGTTGGGTGTGTTTCTTGGATCGAGTTGTGAGGTCATCTAAGTAGGTGAGGATGATATGATCTAGATAGTGAAAGATGTAGGTCATAGCCCTATGGAAAGTTGGGTCATCATTATTTAAGCCAAATGACATGACATGATATGAAAAAGTACCCCAAGGGGTAGTAAATGCGGTTTTATACTGATCGGTGGGGTGAATTTGAATTTGATTATAACCAGAGAATCCGTCCATAAAGGAGAGAGCCTCGTGGTCGGCGCAGTCATCGATAATTTGATCGATGAAAGGCGTTGGAAAGTTGTCTTTGGGACATGCGTGATTGAGATCATGAAATTTGGTGCAAATGCGGATAGTGCCTTGTTTTTTGTTAACGGGTACAAGGTTGGAAACCCATGAGGTATAGGCGATGGGGTAAATGAACCCGACAACGTGTAATTTGTCAATTTCGGCTTTGATAGCCATGGCTTTGGATGGGTGTAGTGGTCGTTGTTTTTGGCGAACTAGTGTAATGTCATGCCAGGTGTTGATGCGATGTTCGAAAATAGAGGGATCGAGGCCAGGCATTTCCGTGTATGACCAGGCAAAAATATCCCTGTATTCCTGGAAGAGGGATTTATATGTAGTGATTTCTTGAGGAGTGCAAGCAACTCCAATGGTGATTTCTTCGACGATGCCATTTTTAATGGAAATGTTGATTTTAATGGTGGGGGAAATGTTGGCCATGTTGCATTCTTCAAAAGAATCAGTGGCAGGAATGGGATTTTTGAACCAGTCGATAGGCCTTGATGGGATAAAATCCTTGGTTTCGACCGTGTAAACGGGGTTTTGGTTAGGAGGCATGGAGGCTTCGTGTAGAGAGAAGAGTGCGCGATGGTGTAGCGCATCCCAGGGGAGGTCTGGGTGGTTTAAATCTTTGAGTATTTCCTTGTCGCATTGGAAGTGCCAGGAATACAAGGGGTCATGAGGAGTGATATCGGTGATGGTGTTTGTGTGGTTTCCCCCTGGTGAAGAAGCAGGAGAAACAATGTTAGGAGATGGTGAGGGTTCACTCGACATAAACCATATATTGAAGTGTTGAGCGGTACCCATGGTGGTTGGGTGTAGAATGTCCGTAGGGGAATGAGTGGGAGAGTTGGGGGGTGAATCCTCAGATAAGTCATCTAAGAACCATGGAGGCATTGGGAGGGCCTCGGGTTCGGGATAAATGACATGAAAATTTGTTAGTGACGAGGTAATGTCAATTATTGTCTCTATGGGCCATTGAAGTAGCGTCAATTGGCATTGCTTGTATTCAAGGATCATAGGACACTGGTATGTAAAATGAGCTAATGAATCACAGAGAGAGCAAGGGTGTCTCATACGATCATTGACTGAAGTGGTGACATAATGGATGTCAGTGATATTTTTTGAGGAGGACGTAGTAGGATTGGGGTTGCTCTGGAAGTTCTGGTGTACTGTGGCTAATGTCTACCGAAAGCGTGGCAGTGCTGGGAAATGGTGGGTATAATAGCCATACTCTGAACATATAGCACAAGCGTATTTGGTTCTCAACCCTTTACTACTGGAAGGGGGGGTGGTAGTGGCAGGGTTGGCTGTAGTGTCGAGTGTTGGGGGAGTGTGATTGAGTGGAATCGGATTCTGTAACTCTGGTAGAGACAGGCAGTTGCTAGTTTGGTGTCCCTCTTTCTCACATAGTGCGCAAGGTGGTGGGATGCATGGAGGAAGTGGAGCTATGGGCTCCTTCTTCTTTCTCCTGCCCCCAGCTGTGGCAGGGGGGGTAGTGAGTGGGGGTGTGGTTGGAGTAAGAATGGGAATTGTCATGGGGATTCCTTCTTTTGGGGGGGGAAGGGATGGTCAAGGGACCATCTCTGGTGGGTGTAAATACCAAACTGGGATTGCTAACATGATATTAGGTAGTGTGAGTGTTTCGGATACCTGAAAAGCTTAGATACCTGGTGGAAGGTAAAAGAAGGGAATTTGAGTGATGGCTTGGGGAACTGTCTCCCAAACTGGGATATGTCCTTGGAGAGATGTGGAATCATGGACTGGTGGGGTCGACAAGTGTGCAAGAGGTTCTTGAGGAGGGGATTCTGCGACAAGTGGGACGTCAGATATGATAGAAGCCTCTGTAGGAGGAAGGGTATCTCTTGTGTGAATTCTGTTAGATGATATGATGCATACTTGATTGGAAGGATGAAAGAGTGGTGGTGATCCATGGTATATTCCTAACAAGGATGGATCTTTAAAAATCCCAGGACCCATCTTGACGAGTGGATATGTGTCGTGGCTTGTGTGGATGAGAAGAAAAATGTTATCGATGTTGGCAAATGGATTAGGCTTGTAATGTGAGACTTGGTCAATATTAATGATATTCCCATTGTGAGGGAACATCATTGTCCGAAAGACGGAAGATGCCACTGCCTTCATAGCATACATGTAGCTACGACCGAACAAGATATTATAATCAAGAGGGGTGTCAATAACTTTGATATCAATGAGAATAGTCTTGCCCCCGAGTTCGACGGGGACATTTTGGAAGATCCCTTATGGAGATGATGGTCATCCGTCATAAGCACATAATGTGATGGCAGAGGGTATGAGTTCTGGGGAACCAAGTTTCTGCCATACAATTTTGGACATAATGCATGTAAATACACCTTCATCGATGATGCACTGATGAACTGTGATGTTCCGTATTTTTACTGGTATTTGAAAAGCAATCAAGGCGGGAAGGTGTGGTTCTCCACTGTCAAGATCAAAGGTAATGAGTCAGGTATCTACGGGGTCGACTGCCCCCAAGGCAGAAAGTAAGGATTTATGTTGAGTAGGATAAGTCTGGAGGACCTCCAATACTGACATGGCATCCGGGGATTGTGCTAAGTCATCTACCAAACTATAGTTATGAGCTGCCCTAGCTTGTGGGTTGTGGACATTCCTACGCAATGGGATGTGAGGCATGCGAAGCGATGGTTTGGTGAAAGGGCGAGGAATCACCAATGGGGGTCCCGCCGGTGTAGGGTTTGTCTCTAGAGGGATGGGAGAAGACTCAGGGGCTACATGATACTGATGATTATGTGTTTGCAGAAGGATTTCTTCCTCACTTGTGAGGAGAATTGTGCAATTTGTTGGATTGTTGGGGTTGAGGTGTTGTCCCACCTGAGGTGGAGGATGTTGTGTGTCCTGTTGGGTGTTTATCATGCCTTGATGTGGAATAGGATTTTGTAGCACGGCGGGAGGGGGTTGTTGCACGTATTGTTGTGGTGCCTGTTGAGGGGCAGGCAGTGTTGGAGAATGGGGAAGACTACCAGAGTCTTTCAACTGTTTGAAATCAACGATTTGGGGGAAATGATGAGTGTAATGGCTGAACTCACCACAAAGGGCATAAGGGAATATGGTTTTAACATTATTGTTATTTCTCCCTTGGTGTTTATTATTATTGCCCCCTTGGGGGTTTTGGTTCCCTTGGTTCTGGTTTCCCCCAGTGGATTGGTGTTGTGGGGGTTGATTCCCACCTTGACCTAGGTTTTTGTTATTCCTGTTCCGTCCTTTCTTCTTGGAATTGTTCGACGGATGGGTTGGATTGGCCGTATTTAGTTGTTCAAAATTTTGGTATTGCTGAACGGTAGAAGGTTGAACAAAATTCACCCCCACATGAGGATGTGGGGGAGCTATGGGTTGTGGGGGACCAGGAAATGGGAAGTATGGATTTTGTGGTGGTAACAATCCATAAGGTACATAGGAAGGCATAGTGATTTTTCTAGTACTGTAAGATGAGGTAGAAGGGGTACCAGAGTTTGTTTGAATGGGTGGATGTATGGGGGGTGTCGGTGGTGGTCCACTGATGGGTGGAGGCATAGTAACAAGGTATGGTTGTTGATAAGGGGGTGGGGGGTAATAAGAAGTGCCCCTGTATGTCTTTGGGTATTGAGGTGTTCCATACATAGGTGGTGGTTGGGGTTGTGGACTGTGGTGAGTGGTGGCACCAATCAGTCTGTCTGCTGAGTGACACATCCCAGGTTTGTCTTGGCCAAATGGCATAGGTTTTGGAAGATCAGGAAGTACAGTGTATAAGTACCATGACTGTGCATAGATGAGGTCATACTGTTGGTCCTTACTGATGGATTCCTCTTCATATTGAGGGAAGGTGGAAGCTACATCCTTGCCGAGGAGAGAGATGAGTGATCTAAGAAACCAGTCGAGACAATGTTGCTTGGTGGTTTTTTCTTTGCGCAAACTACGTCGCCAATGCCACTCATGAATGTGGTCAACGATATGTGTGGCCGAGGTTTGTTTGAAATTAGAAAGTAGTTCTAGACCATTTTCGTGGTGGATGGGTAATTGGAAGAAGGTCAAGAAGGCTTTGGCCAATGACTCAAAAGTTGCGTGGAACCTTGATTTTTCTTCGACATACCATTTGGTCAATGGGCCAGTGAGTGTGTGTTGAAATAATCACAGTCTGATGGAATCATCCATAATACTATTGGAAGAGCACCATAGGTGAAAGGTCATGACATGGTTGTCAGGTTCATCGCCTTCCTTTCCTTCAAACTTTGGTATGTCTGAAGGTAGTTTGGTGGGGATTACAGGCCATGTGGGATCATTCAATATAGGCTCATTGGTGAGTTTGCTGAGATCCGGTATGTTGAGAGAGGCCAAATATGGCATTTTCAATGGGGGGGGAGGATTAGCTCCGGCCATGGTGTGGGTGTGTTGTGAACCTGACCCTTGAGGGGGGCTAGGTGGGTTGGTGCTTCCTCCTTGAGATGAGGTAGGTCCCCCGCTTCCGTGTAAAGGAGAGTGAGTGACCGGATGACCTTGGGAAGTGGACCGAAGTAATGTAGAACCAAGAAAAGTTGATCCTAAAATAGTAGCACTCACAGGAGTGTGTGAAGGAGGTGCTGATGAGTGGGAAAGAACAGACACTCCCCCTAAGATAGGAGGGAGGTTTAGCAAGCATCGTGAATGACAGGGGTTATGTGGTTCCCCTATGATGTCCGACTAGCTGCGTGAATGTCTGCAAAGAGTGGTGAGAATAATATAGAAACAAGATCCTTTGCGTTGAATGTTTACACAATATATATATCCAAATCAAACTGTAATCAGATGTGCATCATACATAAAATGTTTTTTGAAAAATAAGCATATATATGGGTAAGTGGGTTTTGTCCGCGTGGGGAATCAAAAAGAAAACAAATGATCATGTCCTAAAAGACGTAACATCCTTCCTCTCAAATAGCATTGGACTTTCCAATAGTACTCAACAGTGGGGTCTGAAGTCACTGGAAGAGAAACTAGTGAAGGATGAAATAATTGGTTATAATGAGGGGTAAAGGGGGCATATCCCGAAAGAGCTGGAGATATTTCCCAATAGCCACACAAAATCCAATCAAGGTGCAATTGCAGCCCACAATTGCCACCTGGGTAGATGTCCTAAAGTTGGTCACTAGGTACCTCGGTCAAAGTGAAGCATTTAGATTTTCGGCCTAAGAAATGGGTCACAGGCTGGATCCCATCAAAGAGGTGGGTGCCTCAAGGGGGGACACACAGAACAACTAGACCTCGGCCTTCAACCCTTCACGGGTATCTCCCTGCCTTATGGTATTAAGAACACTTGACTTGGAGGATTTTCAGTTCCCTATTTGACAACTTCTATGGTTTTGACAATGTGAGAACCACATAACGGGGAGTTATTTGGATGCCTATCCCCAAAATCCTACCTAGACTAAAAAATTTCTTTTGGCACCTCTTGTGGAGGAAAACTTAGTGAGTTCTTAGAAATATTTTAGATGTAGTTGTTTTGGGAGGTTGGGGGTGTTAGCACTCTGTAAATTTCCTAGAGGTTGACAACAGAAGAAATCTACCAAAGGTAACTTTATCCAACCACTTTTGAAGCTGGGATCTAGCCCTTCCAACTTTAGAGAGGGATCTCTCTATATGATTTAGCTATGTGTATAATTTTAAATATTAGGCTAGGTAAAGAAAAAGGTCGGTTTTGTTGTCAAAGTGTTTTTTCGAATTGGTTGAGACATTCTACACATCCATTGGGCTATGGGGTCTGTGCTTTAATAAAATATGAAATCCGAACCAGAAACACAAAGGAAAAATTTCACAAGGTGAGATAATATAATCACTGGATTCTTTAATAGCATAAATGATGAACAACATAAAAATGAGAAAGATAATTTTCAACAAAGAAGCAATTAAGAATTTCTTTATTGAAAACACCAGAAGATAAAACACTAAAATCTTTCGAGTCAGAAACAGGGTATACGAGATAAATCCTGCAACATCTGTTACTCTTAAAGATTAGATTTAGAAAACCGTATGATAACAAAGTGAGAATAACATTCAACTTAGAGAGAAAAACATCACCAGTGAATACACGCAAGAATCCTGTAAAAGTGCCTCCTTTTTTATTAATGGAAGATCTCTTCAAAAATATTACAGTCTAATAGCGTCAGGGTGTGAAGATCAACAACCCTCAATACTTCGAAAGATGAAGTATTTATAACTCAGATTACAAATGATCCTGTCATTAATGATCAAGACATGCTAAATCTATTTTTAGCCTAACTAACTTAACAAATTTCCTAAATCTAGGAACTGCTTGATGACGTGGTGTAACTGCACGCTGATTTCTGGGTGGGCCATTGATGAAGCCTCTACATGACCTCATATGACTGGACAAATGACTGGACTGGGACAACTCATCTGCTACTTGATCAGATCAAAAATCTCCTCCCATTGGAGATGACTGGTCACGTTGACTTTGATAAGTCTTCGATACACTTTATCCATTTCTATGTACTTAGCGAAGGTAGGCTTGGTGAGGAAAATCTATCGAATCTCATGTTGGATACTGATGTCCCACTGAAGAGCATCTAAAAATGCCTTGCCAGTGATGCTCCCTTGAATGCCTGCAAACTTTGAACTGTCCTTAGCCACATCGACCAATATCTTCTTATAGTCTGGGAGTGTCATCAATTTATCATTGATTACTTTCAGACCAGGTAGACCTTTCTTCTGTAGAGCCTCTATCTTACTAAAGAATATTTGTACCCCTAGGTCCATGGCTTGAACCTTTTCTTCCAGCTAAAGCATTAATCCTCTCTTGGTCAAAACTCTTTTGACCTCAAGGATGGTCTCTGTTCTATCTTCAATTTTCAACTCTTCCAGTTCTTCCCTGGTCTTAGAATTGAGGAACTTGATGATCTTGTTCGTCTGTGTTGGCATGTCTACCAATTCTACTCTTATCTTCTCGATGGCCTGTTTGCTTCTCTGTACCAGTTCATTCTTCTCAAACATGATCTGGATCATGGGCCATATCTCGTTCATGGACTTAGTGATGTTTGTCCATACACTCTCTTTAACCTCAGTCAAAGTCTTTCCTGCCACTGTTTGCTTCCGGAGCTGTTGTAGCTCCTGCTTGAGCTGCTCTGTCACCTAATTTTCCTTGGAGAGGATGGTATGGAAGAAAGATTTGAGTTCATGAAGGTTCTCAATATCCTTTTTTAGCCTACTGATCTCTGTTTCCTGCAGGTTCATCTTTTCCATGGAATTAGCCAGGTCGGTTTTCTTCTCCTAGGATGTCAATGGAGTCGCGGATGGGACTTCTGTCATTGATGTTGTGCTCACTCCTGAAATTGGAATAGAACTGAATGGAATGACTTCCATTGGCTTCAGTTGCTCTTTCTCTTTTAATAGCTTTTCCATCTCATCGTCCATCTCCTTAAGTTGTGCATTCTGCTCCATGAGTAGCTTGAGCATTTCATCCTTCTCTCCTTCTTTCTCTGCTATCTCCTTCATCTGCGAATCCTCTGTGGGCGGGAGATTCAGTTGTTTCCTCAAGGATGCTATGTTAGTATTCTTCTTCTTTATCATTTCCTCAGCTTCTTTCACGTTTGAAGGATCATAACTGATCTTAAGGACCAGCTCCTCCAAAGTCTTGATCCTATTGTCCTTTGCAAAGGACGATATCTTCTCCAACTTGAGTTGTGTTTGAACATTGTTCAGGGACACCTGCAATTTGGATGCAGAAGTGGAAGCATGTGCCAATGTATAGAAAACCATTTCCCCTGTCTGCTTGTGCAGATCCATCTGATCGGCCAGATGCACGTCCTTCATCTGGAATTCGAAGGTGGCCCTTTTATAGTCAGTGATCACCTTGGGATCTAGTACTTGTGCCTGGAGGAATGCCATATGCATTCTTCCCTTCTCAGTGTCGAATGTCGATAGCAACCTATGTTGTGCACTCAACGTCTGCTTCCAGATCTAGGTGCAAGTACTGATGGTCAGGGTCTGGTTCCTTTTCTTGATCAGCTCATATTTTTCAAAAATGCTCAACTTGGGCCCTACCTTGCCTGGCTAAATGTTCAATGGGGAGTCTGTGGATTTCTTCGGTAATGTCGGGGTGATGACCTTATGGAGGCTCGAACCAAATGGTGGAATACCAACTTTGGTCACTGTAGTAGACGAGGCATCTTTTTCCCCGATCGGGCCAGGAACTGCAACAGTCTTAGGCCTCTTGGTATGCCGCTAGAATTCTTTAGAAGATACCTCTATGAAAGGCGAAGATAAATCTTACCTCGGCCTTTTCTCTTTTGGGACTTGTGGCATGGTCATTTTTGAAACAGTGGTCAGGGGATCTTGTTGTTCTACTTCGACCAATGTGTTAGGCTCCCACACTGTCTGATTTGCAAATTTTTCCACTTCAGGCCTAGCTTCATGAACATATGGGATGTTCTTGTTCTTCACCATCATCTCTGAGATGATCCCACATGGATTGTAATGCCATGGGAATCTCATGGAGAAATTCATTTCCCTTAGCATCCTGTCTGTTTCTTCCCCAACGCCCCGATTGTTGCATATGAAGGAGCCAATTTGCCCCTTGATTCTAAGCTGCTGCTTTTTCTTTAATGACACAAAATGGATATCATCGAAATTTATTATCTGCCTTATATATTCTAGAGAAAAGATTCTAACAGGAAGATACTTGGGCATCTTATACGATGCCAACTTGCACCCGTATACTCTGATCTCGGTGTAATCTTGATATAAGTACCAATCCCCGATCTTTGTGTTGTCCGAGACATGCAAGATCCTCTGAACTTCATCGTTTATCCAAGGCTCGGGCTTGCTGCCTAGCATACTTACCACAGGGTGGTAGAATTGGTCGATGAACTCCTTGAAACTGAAATCAGTGGAGTTTTTCTTGAGCAAGGAGGTCCATGCTATGACTGCCTCAGGTCTACCATCGCCATCCATATTCTGCATGGAAAAGCCAAATTTATCCGCCTGGAAGAAGACGAACAAGTATTCTAGTATCGATGAGTATCTAAACATGCCTTCTGTGCTGAAATTCATGAACTATTCATGAATATTGTCTGCCAAGAATGTGTTGAAGTCAAACTGGGTGGTGGGATTTTCATCGGTAGAGAAGATGGATAGAAAACCCTGAATGGGTTCATCTACCTACTGATCAGAATAGTATCCTAACAAAGAACAAAGGGATGAGATGACTTAGTTTCCCTTAGTCGAGAACATGGAAGACGGATAAGGAGGATTTGTGGAGGGAAATTGAGCGAATGGGGGAAGGAAAAGCTCGAATATTTGAGCTCTTTGGGGGAAGGTCATTTTCTGGTATAATTCTGTGAGAATTTCCAGGTTGAAGGGAGATGTAGAGTCGGCTCGAGGGATTTGCATCATCTGGTCTATGGATTCGGGCATGATGAGGAAAATAATATCTCCGAATGAGGAGACGATGATTCTTTGTTCAGGAATATAGTGGGCTTGACACTTGAGAGCGAACTTGGGAAAATGGTGGATCTGAGGGAAGAGGTAGAGGGGTAAATTGGACTCCCAGAGTCCAATTTCATCACTCTGGTCCAGGAAAACTTCCTTGATCCATGACTGAAGGTCTGAGAAATCAAAATCGCATTTTGTATCTGGGATTAATCGGTCTTTGTCGACAAGTGGGATCCTGTCCAGGTCGACAGGAGGCGGGAGAAATGGATTCTCCTCTCCTTCTGCTTGTTTGGACTTTGGCGCCATTTCTGCAATAGTACCTGCAATAAAACACAACGTTAGTGGGGGAGACTGACTGTGAATGAGGGAAACTGACTGTAACGGAGGAGTAAGTGGTGAATTTCTCTAGTGCGATGGGTGAATAGCGAAAGTAAGGAGAATAACGGTAGTTTTAAGTAAACATGGGTTGGTTGGGTGCGGGAGACAGGTTAGCTGGATAACAGATAGGTTATCCAGTAATAAATGGCCAACAAATCATTTTTAGGGTGAGATGGTGGGTGACGGTGGCTGAGGGATACAAACGGGTGACGTGGCAGCTATCGATTGGAGGTAAAAATCATAGTAAGGGGCTTTCCACGAGAGAATGGGGGGGACAGACTGACAACAGTTATGGGACATGACCATTTAAGGAAAGGTGGAAGGTGACATCCAGAGGTGACGGAGGTCTATCATATAGTAGGAGATGATAGGGACTCAGGGCCATTAGATTGCTGCCACGTATAACAAGGGACCCGCCAGAGGAATAATACCATTCTGGACCCCCCCCTCAATTAAAGGCAGATCAATCGGGGGGGTCCGAAATACATCTTGGGCCGTTGAGCTACGCGCCTGCCTCTGAGCCACAGATCTATGTGCATTGTTTATAACAGCTTCTAGACCCCCCCCCTCCATTAAAGGTAGAACGGACGGGGGGGTATGGAATCCAACTTTGATCATAGATTTGCATGCTCGATCCTGGGTCGTCCATATGATCATGGGTCTTATCAGCGATTCCAGACCCCCCCCCTCCGTTAAAGGTAGAACGGTCGGGGGGGTATGAAATGATCTGTCCACCGTAGATCTGGGAACGATCATCTAGACCATTGATACATGATAGGAGCATAAGTGAGGGCACGGACAAAACATGCGCCTAGAAAACTTTGGATAAATGCTTTTTCATGGGTTTTCTCCAAACTTTTCATGACTACACCACCAAGGGGTTAGTCGAACAACATTTAGGTATCCAAATCATGGTGCAACATTAATCATCAAACTAGTTCTTATTGAAATGAAGCAACAATGCAACTAACCTATATTCTAACCTAGTTTCCTATGACACTTAACCCAGATTAGACTGTTGGGTTAAGAATTTACTCTACCCTGGGGCTATCTGACCAGGATCAGACAATTTGGCCAAATTTATTCACTAATATACCTAGACACTTTGGCTAAGATTAAATTGTTTAGCCAAACTCATTCACTACCTTGTCAACATCAATTTAAAAAGAAGTTGGCCATGTTTGAAAGGTATGGACCAAGTTACTATTATTGCATGGGGCTTTTATTGAAATTCTGTTATGCCCTCTTTTTTCTCTCTCTTTCTTTTTATTTTCTTTTATTTCTTTTTTCTTTTCTTTTCTTTATTTTTTCTTTTTCTTTTATTTTTCCTTTTCAAATTATTTGCAGAATGAAAAATCATTTGTCAACAAAAACACTAGAGACAGATAATATCCCAGTCACCAGTTGATCTTATAACTTATAGGATGATAACAGGGGGTGCAAACCAACCTCGTTGATTAAAATGGGAGTGGATAGTTTCGTCAAGAAAAGGGTGGGGTATTTTCGGAATCCATTTGGAGGAAACTTACTTTGACCTCCACATTTCAAGAAGAAGTTATGTGAGTGATAAGTGACTTTTGTGTGTGAGTGAAAGTGTGCCAATTTTTTAGTGAATTAGATGTCACCTTGCTGCATGTGGACTTTTCTTGGTCCTTACAAGTGTTTGATTACCTAATTAACTAAGTGTCTTTGGTACAACCTTGCGTAATTCAAAAGTCCCTAAGAATATAGCATGTGGACATGTGTGTCCATTACTATCCCTTTAACTCCCTATTGTGATGTAATCTAAGAAAATCTTTGAAACTATCCTAGATTGATCATGTGGGCATGTATGGGCCCGTTACAATATTAAGATGTGTTTGAAAAAGTAAACTAAGAGTAGTCCCAAGAAGATTTGTTGTCCTCTCCTAAAGGTTTTAATGTTCTTAAAGGAGATGAAATCATTTCACAATCTTTTTCTGATTCTCAAGATCGCTTGGAGGCGCGATAAAAGAGCATACTAAGCGATTGTTATTCAACTTCTAGTCCCAATGCAAGTTAAATGTGATTAAAAATGATTTCCAACTTATCTTGTGAGTCAAAACAAGACATCCATGTGGAAAAAAGCAAAGAAGGGAAATTGATTTTATCCTCCTAAGTGCCTATGTGTTTTTGACTAACCCCTTTATATGATGAGGGGACTAAGTGTGGTGTAGCTTTAAAACATGCTTGAAATCATTTTTAAGAAGGAAAATGGCCTTCCCCACATCTCAACAACTTTACAATGTGAATTTTTGCATAGGTGCACGGGTCTCAGTGGAGACAGAGGTGCACAGAGAGAATGCGTGCGAACAGAGACAAGTCAACATGCGCAGAACAAAACTGTGAATCAGGTGCATGTGCGCACAATGCGCGTTCGTGGGCCTAAAAACCCACGCATATATGACACACGGCCGAGAATGAAAAATCCAAATGGATTTCTCTCAATTCAACTTGGAATTGGCTGGTTGGCAGGTCGTCTTAGGCCGATTAGTGTACCTGCAAGTTAAACAAACTAAAAGAAGAGCAAGAAAAACCCAAATGGGGTAGGAAATTGATACCTTTCCCCAGCGGAGTTGCCAATCTGTTGTGCCTCTTTCATCACCTTGGTGAGAAAAATAGAGGTGCTTGCAATCTCATTTGGGTCTGCTGAGCAGGACAACTGCAAGGAAAAGAGTTAGGGAAAGAAAATAAAATACTACAATTAAGAATTAAACTAAGAAATGCAATAACAACTAAATTCATGAGCATAGGGACATAGAAACAAAAAGAGCCATAAGACCCATGTTACCAATGTTGAGGTTGATCTATTAGTGAAATAATACACCAAGAAGAAAGGGGACTATGAGTCCCTTCTTCCTCCAAGGGAGGGCTCTTGGACCCCCGCTAGCTAGCTCTTCTTACAACAAAAAAAAAATGGAAAAAGATGAAAGAACTCTTTACAAATCCACTCAATGGGTGAGATGGATTGTCCAATGCAATGGTGCAAATATGCTCTTGACAAGGATGGAGTCCTCAAGAGAATAGAGGCAGAATAACATTACTTTGAATTCCTTGAAAAATGAGGTGCATCCATGGCCTTTTTATAGCATTCCTTTGAGCTATTGTTTAACTGCTTTGTAGTGTGAAGAGAGGCTAATTAGGGAATTTCTAGGTCTTTGACCAGCCATCCAATCGAATCCAGTCCAGATTTGAGGGTCAAATCAGCTTGGGAGCTGAACCATAAGTGGGTGGGAGGCCGACCACTCTCATAAATGTGTCATTTAGTAGGTGCATGAATTTTTGCTATAACAGTTGCGCATCGTGTGCATGTGCACGATTTCGATGTTCCTGTTTCACGCATGTGCGCACGCACCCAATGTCTGCATAGCGCTCTTCAATTTTTCACTACTTTGTATAGTTTTTGACCTTTTTATGAATGATTTGGTATTAATTCAGGTCCATGGATGACTTCATCATTGTTTGACGATGTTGAGTTCTTGTAACCATTTATAGACGAAATTTCAGTGATAACACATGGTTAGACCAACATAACTTGTTCTGGATGTTCGATGTCAATCCTTCTTCACGCTTGATCGCTTGTTGGCAGCTCTCCTCCCAAGCCTGACCGGCATACAAAAAAGAAACAAACTACACATGCATTTTACCTACAGACTAATGGGTTAGAGATTCAAACATATATTTTCTTAATTATGAAGAACTCATATAGTGGAACGAGAAAAGCATTTCTTTATTATTAACTTTAATGAATCAACTTACAATGTCTAGACTGGCAACTTTTCCATGAATCCTAATCCTAGGCTCCTCTTCAAATGTCCTCCAACTTATTTTCTTTGTATCTCTTCTTGCACAAAGATGGATGAAGGGTTGGGACAATGGGAATGTGCAATTGGGCAAAGTTTCTTTACTCTTATTCTCCTCTAAATAAGACCCCTAACCCTTCTTTTATAGGCTAGAAGAAGTTAGCTATTTGGGTGAACCCCTGGAAGATTCAGTTAACTCACCCAAAGTTGTGTGTTCCATCGACAACTATTCTTTTTTCGTTCTTCTAAAGGTCCACATAGGCTGTAGTGGGCCAGCTAGCATGGACACTGTAGATCCACATGGGTTGTAGTGGGTCAGCTAGCATGGACTTTTAAAAATGTAGTTTTTGAAGAGTTGTTCAATAGTGTTTTGGTAAAGAAGGAATCTGAGATGTCTTGATTCCAGGTAAGAATGTATGGTGCAAATTAGGGTTATAACAAGATCCCATACTAAAGATACCCCCTGATGTGCTCTTTTTGTCCATTGGGTTGCCTGCCCAATCTGCATCCGTGAAGCCATGCAACTTCACCTCATCCGTCTGTCTGTACCATAATCCATACTCAGATGTTCCCTTCAGATATCTCAGGACATGCTTACCCACCTTCCAAAATAGTTTGGTAGGCTTAACCATCGCTTGACTTAGCTAGTTAACCACATAGCAAATGTTTGGTCTTGTGTTCACTAAATATGTTAGTGAATCCACTAACTGTTGATAGACAATAGCATCCACTACTTCTCCAGAAGTAGCATCCTCTTTCCTCTAGTTTCCTGATAGAGGAGTATCCATGGGTTTGTAGCCCTCCATGTGAAACTTACCCAATATCTCTCTTGCATACTTTCCTTGAGACACAAAAAGTTCACCATCTCGCTGCCATATTTCCAAACCAAGGAAATAATGAAGAAGGCCCAAATCCTTCATCTCGAACTCCTTTGCAAGGTATTACTTGCATGAGTGTATTAGCTGCTCATCACCAGTCAATATTAAATCATCAACATAAATAACAAAGATTAAAATCTTACCCTCCACCACAATTTGGTATAGGTTTGCATCTGCTTCACTTTTTGTGAAGCCCAATCCGGTGAAATAGCTGTCTATCCGAGTGTACCAAGCACGGGGTGCTTGATTCAGCCCATATAGTGCTCTCTTGAGTTTGCATACATGTGACTCTCTGTCAAAGGTCTCAAAACCTTTTGGTTGTTCAATATACACTTCTTCCTCAATGATCCTGCTAAGGAACACAGTTTTTACATCCATCTGATGAATGTGCCAGCCCATATGTGCTGAGAGTGCAAGGATGGATCTTATGGAAGAGTACCTTGTGATAGGTGAAAAGGTCTCATCATAATCTATCCCCTCGATCTGTGAGAAGCCTCGAGCCATAAACCTAGCCTTGTATTTCTCTGCACTCCCATTAGCAGCTTGCTTTACCTTTTAGATCCATCTCGAACCTACCATTGATTTATCAATCGGTCTTGGAACAATTTCCCATGCACTGTTTTTGACAATGGAGTCATACTCCTCTACCATAGCATCAACCCAAGTGGGGTCCTACACTGCTTCCTGAAAGGAAGATGGTTCAGTCACAATACATTTTCTCATGAGTGTCATGTATCCAACAAATCGATTAGGAGATTGTCTTTGTCTGCACTATGAAGTAGGGGCTCCTACATTCTGTGCAACATCTCATCTCAATCTGTCATCTTCCGTGGTGCGCTTTCTGCCATTTATGATGGATGGCTCTACTTGAGTGGTTTCCTCCACTCCATGAACCTCCTCATGTGGCTAGTCCACATCTTGAGACTCATCCTTGGGAACCAATAGTTCCTCTTCTGCATGCAAGTCTAGCTCCCTCTCAAGTGACAACCACATGGATTTCCCCTTATTGAATTTTATATCCCGTCGCATAGCAGTCATCTTACTGTTCAGAAAATACACACGATAATTATGGGGTGTTTTTGTGTACCCCACAAATATCCCAACTTCAGCAGTCGGTTCCATCTTCTTCCTAGCATCCTTGGTCACATGCACATAAACAGATGAGCCAAAATTTTTAAAATGAGAA
>JZKD02S0693263.1:174890-185841 GCA_000966675.3 Picea glauca
CATCGGGTTTCTTACCAATAAAAGCTTCTTCAGGTGTACTCATGCCAAGTACTCTATCAGGACAACGGTTTTGCACATAAGCCGCAATATTGCATGCATCTTCCCACAAATGCATTGGTAGGCCTTGATCATGCAACATCTCTCATGCTTCACCCACGATCGTTCTGTTCTTTCTCTCCGCGACCCCATTTTGTTGTGGGTTATGAGGCACTATGAGTTCTCTTCGAATTCCTTCTCTGCTGCAGAAGTATTTTAATTTGTTAGAAATGTATTCTCCACCATTATCGCTCCTTAGAGCCTTCACTTGCTTCCCTGACTCTTTCTCCACCAATGTTTTAAACTCACAGAAATTTGAGAATGTTTGATCCTTCTTCTACATGAATAATATCCAACATTTACGAGAAAATTCATCAACAAAAATAACATAATACCTATGTTTTGTTGTTGAAGCAACCGAGAATGATCCACACACGTCCATGTGAATTCTCTCCAGGATCACCAAAGCATGGTTCTCCTTTTCATGAAAGGTGGAATTTACATACTTCCCCAGGGTGCATCCCTTGCACTGATCTAAATGAGCAAGTGTTCCACTTTGAAGTCTAGTAGATATTTGTTGCATGATTTTCAAGACTCCATGATGAAGATGGCCCAATCTCCTGTGCCATAATTTGCCTTCATCCTAGCTCACAACTTTTTCTGCCTTGCCTATCATAGCACTGCAGCCATCTACCTCCATCATGTAGAGATTCTTAACTCAAATCCCTATCTTCTTGAATTGACCCATTGATTTATGTCGCAGGTAGGCTTTACCACTTCTAAAAACAACCTCATAGCCTCTGTCCTCCAACATTACAACTGGGACCAGGTTTTTCTTCAGACCTGGAACATGCATAACATTTTTCAATTGAAATGGTTTACCTGACTCCCTCTGAAAGGTAATGGTACCAATACTAGTTTCACTGTATCGTCCATCATCGTCCATCTCTATATGCATTATGAGATCTTTCTCCTCCAAGTCAATGAAAGACTCTTTATCTCCCGTCATGTGGAAGGAAGCGCCACTATCCAAATACCACACTGATCCCGATGCACTTGAATCCATGCATGCGATCAAAGTGAAGTCAAGTTCAAATTGTGAGACAAGATTCTCACCAGTTGCAGCTCCAAAAACCGTCTTGTTCTTCTTCTTCTGTTGATAGTTAGTAGCAAGATGCCCATGTTTGTGACAGTGAAAACACTTCACTTTGGACAAATCCAGCTTCTTGACTTTAAACTCAGATTTTATATGGAATTTCTTCCCTTTCCCTTTCCTTGCCTTGGAAGTCAAAGCACAATCCTCTTCATCATCACGCTTTGATGAAGATCCATCTCTAGTGTTCTTCCTGAACTCCTCTTGCACTAGATCTGACCATAGTCGTTCCCAATTCGACAATTTTTCCCTTCCATTGATAGAGTCTTGATAACTGTGCCAACTCTTGGGAAGTCCTAGGAGCGCCAAGCTCACCAAATCATCAACAATGACTATTATTCCCACACTTCCAATCTCATCTCGATATTAGACAAACTTCATGAGATATTTTGGAATGGTGTCGCCCTTTTCCATCTTGATCTTCCTGAGTTTATCTTTGAGCACCAATTTCCTATGGTCACTACTGTTTTGGAACAGATCCATCAAAACCTTCCACATTACATGTGTGGTTTTACCATGGAAACTTGAGACAATGTGGTCTCATACTCCCTCCAACAGAATCCTCCTCGCCTTCGCCACTTTCTTTTTCCATGAATCAAGATTTGCAGTATCTATTACATCCGGCTTAGGAACATCTCTGTCAATGTAATCTTTCAAGCCATTGTCTTCGAGTACTGCCTCCATCCTGTCCTTCCAAGCAATGTAGTTAGATATTCCCTCGAGTGCATACTCCAACCTCAATCCATTGAAATATATTTCAATCTTGAATCAACTGTCGCACCAAGAAAATATTGCAAATTCGAATGTTATCCAACCAACAAAACTCAACTGCTGCAATCCCTCTTTCCCTGGGAAGTTCGCACCCCACCTGAGAGCAACCTAAGGGAAGTTCACACCCTGCCAATGTATAGCCTGTGAAATTTCTTTGGAAGTTCGCACCCTCCTTGTGTATAGCCTGTGAACTTGCCTTGGAAGTTTGCACTGTACTTCACTGTAGGGTGAGGGGAGTTCACACTTCTCCCTTAAGCAGCCTGTGAGAATCACCTTGAAGTTTGCACCTCTCCTTTTCTAGGATGAAATAATTTCTTCTTTGAGAACTAAGCGTAGTCTACAGTACTAAATTTCACACCCTGCTAGAGACAGTACCTACGAGAATGAAATTATGTTCGCACCTCACTTCCGTGGCTCCGTGGCCTCCGTGGCTCTGATATCATGTAGAAATTTCGATGCAAATTAAGTATATCCTATGATTCTCCTGATCTAACAATTATACACCACTGTTAAATACAAAATCGCTTCTACTATTATTCTTGTGGAAAATTAAACCACGATCACAACCACAATCACAAAGTGAAATATCAAGAACACGTAACACATAAGTTTTTCCAGGAAATCTTAAAGCTAAAAACCCCACTATCATATATTATGTAAATCTTGAATCATGAAACAATCTCATACAAAACTCTAATCCAAGAGCTCTTAGTACAATACAATCGTCTCACATTGTCATACACAAATCAACAAATACATGTGCCAATTCCTATGTCTAGACAACTTGCATCCTCTGCACAAACTCTGCAATTCGAATTCTCACAATGATCATTGAATTTCCTAGTTTGCACATGCTCATAAGTATATCCACTGCATGTGTGATTAAATCACAACTGATAGACAAACTATCCCTTTCACCTGTTATCTCAACTAGGTCTCCACTAGATCTGACATGCATGTAGTTAACCATGGAGAATTTTCAGTTGCATGTGAGTTCACTGGTTTACTGAACTCTCACTAGTGCATGTTTAGTTACAACTAGTACAACTGATCTTAACTCACTTAAATACACTTATAATTTTGTTACAAATCCAACTCACTCAGTTATGAATGAAATAATAGATTGATATTTATTGTCAAATTTATTTAAGGGAAAAGTAAATTAGACACATGTTTCTTGTTATCTTTTCAACAGTTGGCACATACATGAGGTGTATAGGTGTATAGTTGATGACGTTGGTACATATTGATGAGTCATAGTTGATGAGTAGTTGATACATTATTGGTACATACTTGGTTCATGGATGATGCACTTGTTCATGGTATAGGTTTTGTATAGGTTTGGTGCATGATTTATGCACTTGTTCATGGTACAGGTTTTGTACAAGTTGGTGCATGGTTGATGCACTTTTTGTATGGTACAGGTTGATTATAGGTTGATTGATACAGGTTTACAACAATATATTTCACAGTGATAGTGTGACAATGGTTCCATCATTCTACTTATACATCAGGGTGGTTGGATGAGGAAAGGATAGGTGGTTGTAGCCACCTTCCCATTGTAGCCGGAGAACATAGGGGGTTGTAGGCTTCTTCTAGTTGTAGCTAGACAATTGGGGAGTTGGATCTTCCTTTAGGTTGTATCTTGAGAAACTAGGGAGTTGGAGCCTCCTTCCAGTTTCAACTGGAAAACAAAGGAAGTTTTTTCTTCCAATGAATGTAATTCTTCAAGACATATAAGAAAAACCATTCCTTGGATTTCTCCAGCTTTGGGTTTCCATGTAAAAAATTGATGTACTGGGTATGTGTATGATTGTTCATTTTTTCATTGCTTATTTACTTTTCATTTATTGGATGATAATGCTACATTTATATAACACTTGGATTATATGGTTAAAAATGATTAAATTGCTATGTTACTTATCCACCCCCTCTTAGTAATCCAACAATTGGTATCATAGTCGGTTCCTTCAGGAAACAATTTAACCACTAGAAGGAGATCATGGATTATTCTGAGAATGGAGTAACAATGTTTAATGATTAGAATGGTTTAAAGTATGAGATGTGGAGGATAAGGACGAAAGTATTTTTACAAGCACAGGGACATTATATTTGGCTATCAGTTGTTACAAGATATGATAGTTCAAAAAGGGAGAAGACTGCAACCAAGAAGGAATTGAGGAAGAATAACAAAATAGCAATGGATTTCATCTCGGAAGGATTACCTAATCTGGTAAGAGAAAATGTTGGTAAATGTTCATCAGCAAAAGAACTTTGGGATAAGTTACCTGACATATATTCTTCACCCATCACAGATTTAGAAAATATCAAAGAAGATGCATATACAAATAGAGAAGAATTATGTTCACCATGTCAAGCAGATTTAGAAGATGAAGAGTACATAATCACTAGAGGTATGTTGTTTTGTGTTAATTGTGAAAAACATGGACATCTTAAAATAGAATGTCGTGAAGGAAATGAGATAGAAAAACTAATTGAAAAGGAAGAAAATTATGAAGAAGAATTTATTAGTTCTTTAGATGAACTAAGAGAAGAAAAAAATTCTCTCAAGAAATAATTGAAACAAAAGGAAAGTGTTCACATTTTTTAGGAAGTCCAACAGGTCATCGAGAACATAAAAATTCAGCTAGAAGAAGCCAGAAATATCGAAGAAAATCTTGAATATCAAAAGCAGTGTTTGGAAACCAATATAGCAACACAAAAGGAAGAAGCGGAAATGAGAGAGAAGATATTGACAGATCATCTTAAGGAAAGAAATAATGATCTAAACCAGCTTGAGGCAGAGTTTGGTCAAGAAGAGAAAGGACTTGAAGAATAAATAATCACATTAAAAATTTATCTTGAAGAATAGAAAAGAACAGAAGAAGTCATGAAGTCTTAGATAATGAAGAAATAAGAAGAGGTTGAGAAGATTGAAGAAGAAGTTGTCACATTGAGAAGTAAAATTGTCAAGCTCAACAAGAACATTGAAGAGATAGAACATCCACATCACTTATAGAGAATGAAGAGAAACAGTCTAGGTTTCTAGAAAAGAAGAATGAATAAAATAGAAAGAGTTATGTTGAAGTACTCAAAGAAGGGAATCATGGTCAACTAGAATCTAAGAAAACTATTGAAGATACATCTTCAAGAAGACCATCCATTTTCAATCCACAAAGAAGCTTCAATCATGATCATGATCAGTCAAAGAAAAAATTCAGAAGGACTATGCCACAAAGAATATCATTCACTCCCGGGTATGCAAATTTATTTTATGGTGATTGTTTTTATTGTACTAACTTTGGACATAAGGTTGAATATTTCATGGATTATAAAAGAAATGTTCAAGAAAGAAGTGCCTATGTGGTCGCACATAACATTGAGTGTTACAAATTTCATAACTATGGACACAGCCAGTGGTTGTAGAATCATGATCAATACTTCCATGAAAGAGAATACTGATATAAGATATAAGAAAGTATGGATAAGAAAACAGGAATAACAGGTGAACAAAGACCAAGTACCAGAGATCGCAATATTGGCAATAAAACGAGATGAAGAAAATTCTACAGAGAAAAAGAAAGATGTTAGATACAGAAAGGTTTGGAACATAACTGAAAGAAATGAAGGATAGGTAAATAAGGAACATGTTCAAGAGATTGTACTTTTAGAGATTGTAGTGAAAGATGAATCCACAGACAGAAAGAAATAACTCAGATCTCAGAGAGATAATGAATCTACCAATGAAGATGATGATGAATACACATCAGAGAAGGAATTTTTCTGAGACATCCGGCTTAGAGACTCCAAAGTAATATGAATATTAGACAGGGGGAGTCTATGTGATATCTGTGATAGACCAAAGAACCATCCTTGGAGAAACTTGCAAAGTTTGAGAAGAAAGATTCAAATAAATCAGTTAAATGAAGTATAATTTGATAGATTAATCAAGACTTCATGATAGTATAGTGATAAATAGGTTAGCATTATGGACAGTTTCACAAGTAGAGACTTGGACAATATGGATAGAGATGGATTCGTTAGAAAACTTAGCAAGTTTGGGCGGATATATGATAGTGGATGAGAGCAGGATTCATAGTTTCGTTCAGAGAGTGGTTCAGAGACAAAGGAACATTATCATAATGGATGATAATTACATAGGAAATGGCTTGAACAATGCTAATGGATTCCAAATTGACAGATATTTTTTGGACACATGCAGTGCATACATCAGTTCACATTCAAAACAGAGTAATGCTCAGAAACAAAAATGACAAAATTCCCTACGAACTATGGAAAGGAAGCGCAGAAAACAACCTCTACATCAAGGTAACTCAAGGTAATATTTTATTAATTGAAATTTATGTTGATGATATTGTTTTGGAAGTACTAATGACAAGTTAAGACAAAAATTTGCAAAGGATATGCATAATGAATTTGAAATGTCATTACTTGGAGAACTATCCTTCTTTTTGGGTCTTCGGATATGTCAAAGAAACCAAGGAATTTTTATTTCTCAAACTAAGTATATCAGAGAAATGCAAAAGAGGTTCAGAATGGAAGATTGCAAACCGGTTACCACTCCTATGAAAACCAATTGCAAGTTGAGAAAAAATGATGATTCAAATTATACAGACCAGAGGAAATACAGGTCAATGATTGGTAGCTTACTATATGTGACAACATCCACACCATATGTAATGCAGACAGTTAGACAGGTGGCACGATTTCAAGCAGCACCAAAGGAATCACATGTATTAACAGTGAAGAATATTTTCAGATATCTCAAAGGAATATAAGAGTTTGGATTATGGTATCCAAAGGGAAAGGATCTATCACTTATTTCCTACGCAAATGCAGATTGGGCATCATGCATTGATGACCGACGAAGAACCAATGTAGCAATGTTCTACTTGGGTGAGTGTTTAGTATCTTGAAGAAAGAAACAATCATCAATATCCTTATCTACAGTCGAGGCATAATATATTGTAGCAACAACATGTTGTACACAGGTTCTATGGATGAAACAAAATTTGACAGATATACATGTTGAGTATGACGAGCCCATTCCAATCTATTGTGATAATACAAGTTCCATCGATATCTCAAAAAACCTGATGATGCACTCCAAGACAAAGCACATTCTAATCAAGTATCACTTTCTACGGGAACAAGTTGCAGAGAGGAACATAAGAGTTGAATATGTGGGAACAAAAGAACAAGTGGCATACATCTTTACAAAACTGCTTCCACGGGAAGCCCTTGAGTATCTTCACCAGAGACTAGGAGTAATTTATACTCCAAAATGAATTCTTTTGAATGATTATCTTATATGTCTTAGATGTAAATGAGGAAGCACCATAAATAGGAAAAGGGGGGATAGATTTATCATATGCAAAGGTAAATGCTTGGAGAGAGAGCATAGAGGCATGTTTCCAGCGAAAGCGATTGTCACAAGGGAAGAATGAGTGATATGACTTCAGAGTGATACCCTTTGTCAAAAGGGGGAGATATTATTCATATGAATGGAAAAAGTGTAACCAGAGGATTATAAAGACAAAAAAAAATCAAAGGCATGTAGACAGGGGGAACATCCCCAAGGAGAGTTCAGTTAGGGGGAGCAGCCCCAAAGGGAGATACCCTTTTCCATTGATGTAAAAGGGGTAGAGATAGAAACATTGATAAAGAGTATAAGCATGAATGTTATCATGGCTAAGTGTTTCCATTAATGTTGGTGTTACCATCAATGCCAAAGAGGGAGATTGTCAGACAATTGGCTTAGGTTGATGGATAGTTGGTTGTCACTAATGTCAATTATTGGAGAGTGATATTGTATATTGATGTCAACCCTTAGTGATTGATGCCAACCCTTAGTGATTGGTGCCAACCCTTGGAGAAAGTCCGGTAGCAAATTTTGGTAGCGCAAAGGTTTGGGTAATGGACCCAAGGTTGTTTCATGTATAATGGTATGGGTTTTAATATATTTCAAGGTAAGAATATTCTATATGGATAGTACATGTCATGCCATTTCTGGTAGTATGTGGAATGTCACATAACTCCTCATGGTTTGAGAGTTATGGCCTTACGAAGTTGGAGGACCCTCATATGTTGGCTTGAAGCCCCAAAAGGTCAAAGAAGTCCAAGAGATTGAAAAGAAGAAATTATTATTTAAATGATAAAGTAAAGTGACAAACTCAAGAAGGATTAT
The DNA here is from genome assembly GCA_000966675.3 of Picea glauca. Classification (NCBI taxonomy): domain Eukaryota; kingdom Viridiplantae; phylum Streptophyta; class Pinopsida; order Pinales; family Pinaceae; genus Picea; species Picea glauca. Next base: position 183,059 of record JZKD02S0693263.1, read on the forward strand.
TTAAATAATAAAGTGAAGTGAAAAAATCAAAGAAATTATTTAAATGATAAAGTGAGGTGACAAAGTCAAGGAGGAATATTTAATTGATAAAGTAATGGAGAACTTTCTAATTATGGAAATTGGTTAACCCTAAAAATGAGGAAAACAGGTTAAGTGGCCTAGAAATGGGTCAATTGGCCTAGAAATTGGTTAAGTGACCTAGAAATAGGTTAAGTGACCTAGATATGGGTTAAGTAACCTAGAAGATGTTTCTAAGGAAGATATTTGGAGAGTATAAATAAGAGGTAAGGATCTCTCATTTTACATCACACTTAAGTATATTGAATATCTATAGGTGACTAAGGTAACAAAAGGATATCTAAGTCGAATTGCAGAGGAAAGGTGAAGAAAATAAGACATGAATTCAAGGGAGGATAAATTCTTTTGATGATGCTTTCTAAGGTTTGTTATTTATAGGTCATCTCACCATTTTCGCAATAACGTTTGTTCTAGAATGATTCCGACCATGAAATTGATAGGACATTGAGGAAACATATACAAGTATCTGTGGTAAGAATTTTATCTTGTGGGTCGTTGTATTTTTGGAGTTACACTCCATGGAAAATAGGGTTTGTGGTTAGTCCTGAAACTAGTCTAAAACAAGTATTTCGGGTAAAAACGTCCTAACTTCTTCATAACAAATAAAAATTCCATAATACCAAATGTGTTGGTTAGAGTATAGTGTGTATTAGTTTTTGTAACATTTTAATATTGATTCAAAAAATATTCCCTGCGGGGAACTCTCTACAAGGTCGATCTCTAGAATAAGCTAGAATTCAACAAGGTATGTCATTTTTTCTATAAATCCTTTTCTGAGAGGTTACAAGTAGTGAAACTTGGAGGAATTGCATAAAACACATTGAAGCACATTGTATATCATTTTCAAATCTATATTCATTATAGGTACATAGTTATGATTATTTAAAGTAAGAGTTGTTGACTAATCCAAAACTAGTCATGCGAGACTAAAGAAAAGTTTGATGAAAATGTTAGTCTCGTGTTGTCAAAGTTAAGGTTTTCAGGTATGTGATCATATACACAAGGTCTATTACAAAGTTACAAATCATATTTAGATGATTAAATTGATGATGGATTTTGGTTAAGGTACATGTTGGGTACATGGTTGAGACAAGTAGTTGATGAGTGGGCACATACATGAGGTGTATAGTTGATGATGTTGGTACATATTTATGAGTCATAGTTGATGAGTAGTTAATACATGATTGGTACATACTTAGTGCATGGTTGATTTATTTGTTCATGGTACAAGTTTTGTACAGGTTTGGTGCATGGTTGATGCACTTGTTCATGATATAGGTTTTGTACAGGTTATAGAGATAGAACATGCACATTAGTTATAGAGATAGAATGTTGAAGAGATAGAACATGCACATTAGTTATAGAGATTGAAGAAAAGCACTCTAGGTTTCTAGAAAAGAAGAATGAATAAAATAGAAAGAGTTATGCAGAAGTACTCAAAGGAAGGAATCATGGTGAACAAGAATCTAAGAAAACTATTGAAGATACATATTCAAGAAGACCATCCATGTTCAAGCCACAAAGAAGCTTCAATCATGATCATTATGAGTCAAGGAAAAAATTTAGAAGGAATATGCCACAAAGAAAATCATTCACTCCCAGGTATGCAAATTTATTTTATGGTCAATGTTTTTATTGTACTAACTTTAGACATGAGGTTGTAGATTGCATGGATTATAAAAGAAATGTTCAAGCAAGAAGTGCCTATGTGGTCACACGTAACATTGAGTGTTACAAATGTCATAACTATGGAAACATAGCTAGTGATTGTAGAATCATGATCGATACTTCCATGAAAGATAATATTGATATCAGTTATAAGAAAGTATGGATAAGAAAATAGGAAGAACATGTGAAGAAAGACTAGGTACCAGAGATCGAAATATTGGCAATAAAACAAGATGAAGAAAATTCTACAGTGTAATGCCCATATAATTCTAAACATCATTTAAGTTTTCTAAACATTTTATGAAAGTAATATGAAACAATAACTTCTTAGCATAGTAGTGATTCTCATAACAACAACTTCAGTAACTTAGATTTATCAATAAATACTGAATTCATGACAGAAAGATATAAATACATAACTTAACAAAGTACCTGGTTTTGATGCTAATTGTTGTTGCCACTGTGTCTTGGTGCTGCCTTTCTGCTCCCTGCTACACAGATAAATCCTACCATAAACAGGAAAATAATTGCCCAAAACTACTGTCCTCCCTGCCAACTAGGAAAACTACCTAGCTCTAGGATATCTACGGATATCCTGGCCCTCCGTGCCCAAAACCTCCAGCAACTCAGTGCCTCCCCTAATCAAAAGCCACAGCCTCTAAACTCTGTGCCCCCAGTAAGTCCAAAAGTCCACAAAATACAATAGTGCTTAGAAACTCGCTGCTCATAGAAAAACACAACCGTCCAGAGGCTCTCTTCTCACGGAAAAACATAATCGTCTAGAGGCTCTCTGCTCACGGAAAAACACAACAGTCTCAGCCAATACAACCAGCTCAACAATACAGTCCGCAACATCTATCCCCGCCGAATGGTGTGCACATCCCCCTCTTCCCGTCCCTTATTCCTCCCAACCGACTCAAGCAGTTACTCCTCCAACCACCCTGTGTCCTCCGTCCTTCGTCATGAGTTAATGTTTTATCTCCTCGGGATCCATGGCTATCCCTCTCTGCATACGCCACCATTTTTATATCATTTTT
>JZKD02S0693263.1:198618-223688 GCA_000966675.3 Picea glauca
TACCATTATCCATCAAACAAACTTGGGTCCATTACCCAAACCTTTCTCCAACTTCACATGGCCATAACTCTTTAACCATGGGGAGTTATGTGGCATTCCACATACCACCGGAAATATAATGGAATTTACTATCCATCTAGAATAGTATTACCTACAAATATATCAAAACTCATACCATTACCCATCAAACCAAATTGGGTCCATTACCCAAACCATTGTGCTACCAAACTTTCTTCAAGGGTTGGCATCAATGAAAACCAACCCAATTAATAAAAAAATATGCTCTACTCACAATTTTATGGAAACTAATGATGTCTGTGTCTATTTTGTAGTGTCATTATTCTTTTCTCGTGCATAGTTGGGTGAACCATGAATTCCCCCAGGAACTACGATGTATCATATCGAAATTATATGTATTTGTACATTGGATCACATCAAGGGAGATTAATGTGGATAACATTCCATGGTGGTGTCAAGAGATAGTTGAGATTGTTTGTATGTTTCAGAAGGAATTGCCCACGAGTTTTATGGACTTGAAATTCCATCTTCTCATTCACCTACCTGATGAGTTTAAATTAACTAGAGTTCTCTCATTTCATTAAATGTTATTCTTAGAGAGGTACATGAAAAAATTGAAGTGGTTTGTTAAACAAAGGGAAAACCCGAAGGGCTCTATGGAAGAGGGGTACATAATATACAAGTTGTTCTATTATTCCAGTGAGTACATCAAGAAAATTGACAACACATAAGAGGAAATTGTTTGGGATGACCATCGTTATGAGGACAAAAGGGAATGGAATCTTGATGAACTTAATGGTCAATACCCACAATGTAAGAAACCCTTCAATATAGTTTCTCTATAAGTATGTAATTAGACTATCCAAGGATCTTTTATGCTCAAGTCATTCATATATAATTGGTTCTATTTCATAGGCCCTCCATTTATACCTACCTTTACTTAATTTTTTTCTCTCCTTAATTTATTCGATCATAGTATGGATCAGATCCTTCTCATCCTTCTATGGATGTATCTCTACAAGTAAACTTTCTTGGGACTTAAATAGTTCTCAGTTGCATTCACAATATTAACAGTGGGTAGGTGCTAAACTCTATCCCAATCTCTTAGACTATTAAACATGACCAACACATGTATCCACGTGCCAATCCAATAGGCACTAATTCCTTTATCTCCAGTCATCCAAAAAGGAACTAACAATGATATTTAACCCAATGATAAATCAACGGACGTGAATTAATCAATGATTGATATGAGTGGTTGTCATTCATTTCGAAGAAGGTTGATCCTTCATTCAAATATCAATTACGGACCCCCAAAATACTCCCTTTTCTCACGCATGTCACCATCGTCGACGGTCTAGATTATTTCGCAAATCACATAGGTTGATAACACTGATGCACTTTCAAATTGTGAAGAGATATCGAACCTCTGTTCTTCCGTCCAGATTATGATCTGACAATCACAACCATACACTACAAGAAATGATATGGATCATTGATCTGAATGGAAACAATGATCATGACTATCTTTGAAGTTACACAATGGATACTTGAATCTGATGGTCATCATTCATCGATAGAATGATCCAATATCTTGTATCTTCTTATTCTCCCTTCATTGATCATAATTACTATCCACCTGCAAGATAATTAGGATGATTGATCCTTTACAGTGATCGATGATCACATCAATAACAATCTTAAGAGACTCAGTTCTTCTCCAAACCTCCAAATTCACAATTATACCAATATATATATATATTCCAACTTCTATTTTCACAGAGACATAATATTCTAGACAACAAAGATTCTCAGCACACAAAAACTTCCTCAATGATACTCGAAACATAGTATGACTTTTATTAATTATACATGCATTGTACATAGATTTACACAAGATTCTAATTCCTTTCTTGGCCTCATTTTAACTCAATAGTCCTAACTATATTTCCTTGGCCTAATTCTCTATAAAATAACTAATTTCCCTGTGGCTTGATCTCCTATTCTGGCCAACCTCCCTTTGTCTGATTTTCTCTTTCTTTGACCAACTTCTCTATGGCCTAATCTATAATTATGGGCCAACCCTAAATTATTTCAAGTATTAAAAACTTATACAAAGACTTCTTAAACTGGAATCAGCTTCAGATCCAAATTACTCTCAACAAATCCCTAAGTATCCTCTCAGATCCACAAGATCCTCTAACAAGACTTAACTCTAGGATAATCAAATCCTCAATCTCTCAACAGTTTCCTAAGGATCCTCTTAGATCCACAAATTACTCATTCAAATCCTATCTTAGGATTCTCAATATTCATGAGATCTAACTTACTCTATATCTCTCAAAGCCTATAAACTCTCAAGATCTCTTCTTAGAAGAAGTTTTGATTACAATACAATCCGTTTATACTTTCTAGATCTCCTATAAAACTTAGGAAATTAAAATAAAATTTCTTTAGGGAACCAACTCCCTAGGAAAATAAAACACCCCCTAGGTCTAATCAAATGTACAATATTTTGGGAGGTAGGATGCTCGTGCATCAGAGTCCCGAGGAATAAAAATTGTTCATGATCTCTTGATCATGAGTTCCTTCAAATGCGTCATTCTTCTAGTGTCCTCAAAAGTCCCAAATTTTATGTTTAAGCTCCCCACTTGCTTCATTGTTGTCCAGTTGTCTTCTTGCTGCTGACTGCAACTCTCATGGCTTCCACATATTCTGTTGCAATGCCCCACTGGATTTTCTTTTGAAAGATTCCCTCGTCACTTGTTTCCTGCTGCTACCTTGCTTCCCACTTTCTTTGATGATGTAGATATCACTTTCCTCTACATATATTCTCTGAGACATATTCACCATCATCATCCTTATTAACTCAATCTCAATGTCTAGTATGTCCTTTGGCTAATACATCTCTTTATTGAAAAATTTCCAGTGTTCCCTTTATTGATTTTTTTTTGTTGTTGTTGTCCACTGGTTGTTGGTCATTGTCTCCAATTATGCCACTACTGATTGACATATCCATCTTCTCTTTAAAATTAGTTTGAACTGAGTCTTCAAACCTTTTCAATCTTCTTGTCCTGCATCCTTAGTCAACCATTCCTCTAATCATTTCAATGCATCCTCAAAATTCATCAATGGAGGTCTGGTTTCATTCTTAGGAAATAGTCTTGTGGATACTTCCATATCATGTTCATTTTCCTCTGGTAGGCCTACAAGTTCCAAATTAAATTGAAAATTAAAATTTAATTTTACCTCCTTAGATGCAATAAGAACCTCTCCTTCACTGCTAGGCACTTCATAACATGTTCCCTCTCTGTATGTACTTTCCCTTTCTGACTTAGGTTCTATCAACAAACTTTCTAGTATCTCTACCTCTTTATCCCACATGGAAATCATTACATAATATTTCTTCTCTTCAACTTCCCTTTGGATATATTCATAAGCCATGTCTTCTATTTTCTCTACAACAATGAGTTATTCTAACGATCTGTCAAGAATCCCATTAGAAAAACATGTATGGATTCTTGCTTATTGGCTGTCTTTATGAGACACTCTTTCCTCGTCCCCCATCAGAATGTAATTTTGATCCTGTTTTCTTGAAGTGTTTTTATACATTTATTTTTCTTCCTTCTTAATGTTGAAAACTTCATATAATGCATCACCTACTAAACCTACAAACACACACAAATTGTTAGTCTTAAAAACATTAGTCTTTTCATCCTTACTTGAATCCTCTGTCAACATGTCCATATGATGATCTGAAATCTCCAAAGAGCTCACGAGTCTTCCTGCAAGTCTCTCATCCTCTTCATTATCCTCTCCAAGGATATCTCCATACTCTAGGTCAGAATAATGAACTACTCCTTCTATCAATGACCTGAATATGAAATCAACTCCTTTGAGTTTCTCCTTCTACATCGAAGCATTTAACCTGTGCTTCAATTCCTCTAAGAATTTCCTCATCTTCTCTTCAAATAATTTCATTATTGGCCATTTGAACTTGTTCTTCATACTCCATCCATGTCTCTTATTCTCTTTGACCTTTCTCTATAGTAGTTGTTCCATGTAAATGAGTTGGATCTTTAACTCAACCATTTCTCTGTCAAGATCCTCTTTAATCATCCTCTTCCTTATGCCATATTCTTTGGCATGTTTCCTTTTTATGTTGTGTGTTTCCTCTGAACCTATGCAATCACCATCACTAGTCATTGTCTCGATTTCCTTTCTGAACTTCATCTTGTTCACCTTGTAAGTTTTAAACCTGTGAAGTAAAGAAATGCATATAGATTCTTAAGAAAAACATAATTTAATCAATGGCTCAGACATAGAGTACACAAAGATTTTATACCGGAAACCCTCAACCAGAAAAACCTTTATTATATTCATATATCGAATTCCACCATTCACCATACAATATATACAATTTTTTTAGGTATTCCATAGATACAAAATCCCTAATCCGTTAATCCAGGATTAATTTACAAAACTGCTAAAAATAGCAAAATCCTCTAAAATTAGCAAAAACCGCCCAAAAACAAAATTTGGGGTGCTTCCCCGAACGCTACGCGTTACCAGGGGGGGCATACCTGCCCCCCTTGGGACCCCCCTAGGAAAGCGCCCGGAGCACACGACACAAATGACACTACTAGAGGGACCGTTAGATGCAGTTTTCATATCTAATGCATCCCCACACACACATGCAAAGAATATAACACATACCCAACATTCTCCCACTTGTTATTTTCTTTGCATCCAGGGGTCTAGGGGATTATATAGTCAACAATCCAGGGAAGCAATGCCCATTGTTACTCTACACCAGGAGAATTTTTCTATTCTTACATACTTTGTCAATGAATCTGCAACATTCTTCAAAGTGTCAACCTTTTCCAGCAACACCTTGTTTTCCTCAACCATGTCTCTCACAAAATGATACTGAACATCAATATGCTTTGTCTTCGAATGATAAGCTGGGTTCTTTTCCAGGAATATTGCACTCTGACTGTCACAATCTAATCTCACTACTTGTTGTACCAACCCAATACTTGAACACAATCTTTGTAACCATACTACTTCCTTGCTTGCATGAGTGGCTGCCATGTATTTAGCTTCTGTAGTTGAGAGTGCCACTACAGCCTATATTTTGCTCATCCAACTGATTGCTCCTCCAAATAGGTTAAACACATACCCACTTGTAGATATTCTATGATCCAGATCTCTAGCCCAGTCTGCATCAACAGAGCCATGTATATCCACCACTCTATCCAATCCTGGTCTTCCTTGGTAGCACAATCCATAACTGGTAGTGCCACGAAGATACATGAAGACCCTCTTTACTATTGTCCAATGCTCCTTCCCTGGTTTTGACATATACCTGCTCAAAAATCCCACTGCATGAAAAATGTCTGATCTACTATAGACCATTGCATACATCAAACGACCAAGTGCACTGGCATACGGAACATGGGACATGTCCTCTTCTTCTTCCTGTGTGTTGGGACACTGATCTGTAGATAAATTTACACCTATAGGAATAGGAACCTTGACCAGTTTATTTCCATGCATATTAAACCTCTACAATATCATCTCAACATATTTTCTTTGATTCAACCAGAGTTTCATGTTTTCACGATCTCTTTTAATCTCCATTCCTAGAATGAAGTTAGCAACACCGAGATCCTTCATGTCAAATTTGGAGGATAGATGCAATTTCACCTTCTTGATAACATCCATGTTATTTCCTACCAACAACATGTCATCAACATACAACACTACATAAATCAAGTGATTACCAACTTGCTTGGAATATACACAGTGATCAACCCTGCTTCTTACAAATCCCAATCCAAGGATGTATGTGTCAAACTTTTGGTACCACATCCTAGGTTATTGCTTCAGACCATATAGTGACTTCTTTAGCTTACATACCAACCCTTTATTTCCCTTCACTACAAAGCCTTTTGGCTGCTTCATGTAGATTTCTTCTTCCAAATCCCCATGTAGGAGTGTTGTCTTCACATTCATCTGTTCCACTTCAAGATCAAAAGTAGTAGCAATAGATAAAAGAAATCTAATAGAAGTTAACTTAGCAACGAGAGAAAAAATCTCACCAATGTCAATTCCCTCTACTTGGGAATAACCTTTTACTAATAACCGAGCTTTGTATTTCTCCACTTTACCTTGTGCATTAAACTTCTTCTTAAAAAACATTTTTTACCAACATATTTTATTCCAGTTGGCAAATCAACTATATACCATGCCTCATTCTTATCCAAGGAATCCATTTCTTCAACCATGGCCTTCTTCCAGAGTTTACTATCCTCTGAATTCACTGCTTCCCTGACAGTTCTAGGATCATCATCAGTAATAGATAAAGCAAAATTGGAGTGGAAATCAGATGGACTATACCTTTCTGGTTTCCTTTTATCTCAAACTGATCTCCTCAATACTAGGGTATGACGTTCTTCTTCTTCTTCTACTACTTCCTCTTCTTCAAATGATTCATATTTTGCATCATCCAACTCAAGCTCTATTTTCTCAGGTTCATCTTGCGTTGGTAGGAATTTCTGTTTGGACACATCCTTTACCTCTCTGAAAACAACCTCTCGATTGTAAACAATATTCTTGGTTTCTGGGTTGCAAAGTTTATAACCTTTCACACCATCTTTATAACCAATAAAGATACACTTTTTAGCCTTTTTATCCAGCTTACTCCTATTTTCCTTTGGAACATGTAAATAAGAATCACAACCAAACACTCTAAGATGCTGAAGAGAGGGTTTCTTTCCAATCCATACCTCGTGTGGAGTTTTATCATCCAACACTGATGAAGGCGATCGATTGACCAGGTAAAATGTTGTACCCACTGCCTCTACCTAGATTTATTGTCCTAACTCGGCACCACTAAGCATGCTCCTTGCTTTTTCCATCAGTTTCTTCTTCATCCTTTCTGCAACTCCATTCTGTTGATGAGTGTATGGAGTAGTCTTCTGCCTTTATATACCACACTTCTTAAAAAATTCTTTGAATTCATTTCCATAGAATTCTCCACCATTATTTGTTCTCAATACCTTTATTTTCTTCTCTGTTTGATTTTCTACCAGAGCATTAAACTCTTTAAATTTATCAAATACCTTAGATTTCTTTTGAAGAAAATAAATCCATGTGTTCCTTGAAAAATCATCTATGAATGAAACATAATACACAGATGTACCTAGGGATGGAACAGGAACAAGTCCAAATACATCACTGTGTATCAACTCTAAGATCCCCTTTTCTCTTATAGCACTAGATGGGAATCTTAACCGATTATGTTTACCATATATGCAATGTTCACAGAAATCAAAATCCAAAGTGCAATTAGACATACCTTTAACCATACCTTTACTGTGTAGTGTTTGAAGGCCCTTTTCTCCAATATTCCCCAGTCTTTGATGCCACAACATGGTCTTCTTTTCTGGGATAGTATTGGTCTTGTCTCCTTCATTTCTATGCTCAGGGACAACAAAAATGTTATACCCATTAGTATAAGTGCTTCCCAACAAATTGTACAGAGTTCCACACTGAACTCCCCTCATCAACACCATTTCTCCTCGTACCATATTGCAAGTGTTCTTTCCAAATACAGTATCCACTCCTGCATCATCCATATTGCTTACAGATATTAGGCTCCTGGATAGTTTTGGAATATGCAGAACCCCATGGAGATTTCTAATCCTTCCATATTTTAGCAACAACTTAACCCTTCCACGACCTGATATTTTTGTTTTCGAGTCATCTCCTAGGAATACATCACCACCATTGTATTTTTCATATTCAAAGAACTTGATGCATGAGCATCGCTCACTCATAAAGCGAGCCAGTGCGTGGAGAAGGGAAAGACAGCTGGACAAGCCATCAAAAATTATTTTTGAATTTTACCTTGATATTTGTTGCGCCAAGCATTAATGTGTTAATGTAATGAAGCGCACTTGTATTGTATTATAGATAGGAAGGCATTTATTAGTTTTAATGCTGTTAGATAGGAATTTATTGTAGATTTGATAGTTTCATATTTCGAGAGGGAAAGCAGAATATAGGCACCCTCCTTTGTATTATTGTATAATTCAGAGTTATTGAGAATAGGAGCAGAAGAAGAGAAAAGAAGAGAACTTACGAAGAACACCCATGTACAAATTGAATTAATAGAAGAGAGTCGTTGATTCACTTTCATGGTTTGTGTTGTTTCTCTGCGTTGATATTGTGCTCATGTATGTTTGTTTTGTGTCATACGTTTGCTTTGATATGCCGCATATATGATTTCATAGTTGATTAGAAATCTGTGAGAAAGAGGAGAATGAGTTTCAGTTGTTTCTCTGTCTGAGCTCGGAGATTCCTGCATAGAGTGCAGTCGAATTCATCCGCATAGAGTGCGTTGATGAGGCTCAGAAGTTAAACTCATCTGCCCAGAAGTTGAATTGGGTTATTTGAGCGTGCAGGATAAGTGCAAGCTGAGGTTGGGGTCTCAGTGGGAAGTCTGAGTAAAGGAAGGTAGGGATTTTTGTTGCCGGAAGTGCACAGGGTCCAGAAGATCCAACACTTAGAGAGTGATTGGACGCCAAGCGCAAGGAGTGCACCAACCTTCAACCAAAGGAGTGGGAGAAATTGAGCTCAGAAGAGATAGTTCCGTTGTGAACATTGTGGGAATAGACCCAGGAGGGGTTCGAACAGAAACGACGTTTTGGAGCAGGAGGAATCTTTAAGGAGGAGAATCAACAGTCAGGGTTCATAGGAGGAGAATCACGGAATCCCACTGACCATTAGATCGAGGAGAAGTTGCACAGAAGTTATTCCTAAGGCACAGGAAGAATCAAGCCATCGCATATCGGCATTCGGTGTTTGACGAGGTGAGGCGAAGACTTGTTGAAATCGTGAGTCACGATTTCTCGAATCTACGGGAGTGTCGATCAGAGCAAGGACACGTGGTGCAAGATCCAAAGGAGTCGGTATTCGGGGTTTGGAAAGGTCTGTGACCTTGTGCGTCAGAATCACGAATTCCCGAATCGCGATTTCCCGATATCACGAGTGGGGAGACAGGTGTCAGATCGTAAGCCAGAACTGGAGGCATTGACAGGTGACGTCAGATCGGGGTTTGGGGTTCGAAGATTTGGGGAGCAAGTGAATCGCGACAACATAAGTACCGATTTCCTGAGAAATAAAGAGGAGATCACCGAGGAAATAGCTATGGGTATTAAGAACTCCCGAGAGGAGTTGAAAGAGGTTTTAACTCTTCGGGCCTATGTGAAAGAAGGTCCTGGTGGGAGCGGCTGCTGCTGAGATAGGTTGCGTCAGAGTGGTATCAAAGCGGGAGAAGAGTTATCTTTGTTCCGGTAGCAGAGAGAAGTGGATTTCATCATGCCACCTAGAAGAGAAAGGAAGTCACCTGATCGATAAGACAGGGATGCCCGAAGAAGAGGAAGGCCGGCAGGGAATCCACAAATGGAGCGCCAGATGAGAGATCTCCGAAAAAGGCTTGAGGATATGGAGACTGCACAAAGACGCAGAGTTGGTGCAGTAGATTTCAGTGATTCCGAGGTTGAATAGGAAGTTGGGCACGCTGCAGAAGAGGTCTCAGCAGAGGATGCCTTGATCGAGCGATTGATAAGAGCTATCGCCAGGATGAGCTCAAAGACCAAAATGGACATTCCCATCTATGAGGGAAGCCTGAATGCAGAAGATTTGTTGGATTGGATCTGAGCACTCGACACCTACTTCGATTATGAGGATATCGAAGAGGAAAAGAAGGTAAGGCATGCAGTTACAAGGTTGAAAGGACATGCAACCTTATGGTGGGATGAGTTGTAGGCTGATAGGCGCTGCAAAGGAAAACAAAAAATCAAGAGTTGGGACAGGATGATCACTAAGATGAAAGCGAAGTTCATCCCTAAAGATTATCAGATCACATTGTTCAGGCGTATGCAGAACCTGAGACAAAAGCTGATGACGGTGAAAGAGTACACCGAGGAGTTTTACAGACTCAATATCCGAGAAGGTCATCGAGAGAGTGACGATGAAAAGGTGGCGAGATACCTGAATGGCCTGAGGTATGACATTCAGGATGAACTGAGCATGGTTACCATCCGAACAGTTGAGGATGCATACCAGATGGCTCTGAAAGCCGAAGAGAAGTTGAGCCGCAAGCAAGGACAGCGAGGGCGAGGCCGGAGTCAGCCCAGAGGCAAGGCGGTTGCCCAAGATAGAACTCAGAAGCCCAAGGAGGAATGGCAGAGACCTCAGGGTAAGGTTGAAAGAGGTGGAACCTCACAATAGAGGCAACAATATGCTGAGCCGAGAAGGCAGCATACCAAACAGGGTAGCGGTTATGCTGATGCCAACACATTTCCTCGTACCCGAGGTAGAGGAAGAGGCCGTGGAGGAATTATCACATGTTTTATGTGTGGAAAGGATGGACACAAGGCTGTGGATTGTCCAGACAGGAAGATGGACAGAGGAGAAGCTCACATCACTGAGGCGCAGAGGCGTGATGATGAGGGTGAAGACACAGGAAGTGGGAAGTCACTGACGGTGCATAAAATTTTGTTAACACCTGAGAAAGAGGTGGAGGATACAACTCAGAGAACCAGACTGTTATGAACGACTTGCAAGACCAAGGGCTGGAAATGCAAGGTCATCATGGACAGCGAAAGCACCGATAATCTCGTGTCGACCGAGATGGTGGAAAAGATGGAGCTGGAGACAACCAATCACCCGAGTCCATACAAAGTGTCATGGCTGCAGAAGGGACACCAGGTATGTGTTACGAAACACTGCTTGGTTGAATTTAAAATGAGTGAATACAAGGATAAGATCCTGTGTGATGTCATTCCCATGGATGTTTGTCATGTACTATTGGGGAGACCATGGCAGTATGACCAAAATGTGGTTCATGATGGGAGAATGAACACATACACCTTGGAGAAGGATGGGAAAACACACACATTTCTTCCGATAAAGGATAAATAAGTGAAGCCGGAAGTAACCAACACAATACTTCTCATGAGTGGGAAGGAACTTCTCACAGAGATAGAGAAGAATGAAGATCCACAATTCTTTGTTGTCAAGAAGCCGAGAATTGTCCTGACAAGCACAAGAGTGGATGACTTACCAGACGAGATTCAGGAACTGTTGGGAGAGTTCGCTGATATCATCGTGGACGAACTACCTCATTCGTTGCCACCGATGAGGAGTGTGAGTCACCATATTGACCTCATACCAGGAGAAAGTTTGCCGAATAAGGCAGCGTACAGGTTGACACCTCAGGAGAATGAGGAGGTCAAAAGGCAGGTACAGGATTTGTTGGATAAAGGACCGGTGAGGGAAAGTCTAAGTCTGTGTGTTGTTTCGACAGTACTAATTCCAAAAAAGGATGGAGGCTAGAGGATGTGTACAGACTCCAGAGCGATAAACAAAATTACCATCAGGTACAGATTTCCACTGCCGAGAATGGATGATCTGATGGATTGCCTGAGTGGGGAAAACTTCTTTTCAAAGATTGATCTGAAGAGAGGATATCATCAGATCCGGATGAGAGAAGGAGATGAATGGAAGACAACATTCAAAACAAACGAGGGTTTGTATGAATGGTTGGTCATGCCGTTTGGTTTAACAAACGCACCGAGTACATTCATGAGGCTGATGAATGAAGTCCTGAGGGAATTCATTGGCAAATTTGTGGTCGTATATTTGGACGACATACTGATTTTCAACAAGACCAAGGTTGAGCATTTAAAGCATTTGGCCATTGTGATGAGGAAGCTGTAGCAGGAGAAGCTGCTGATCAATTTGAAGAAGTGCTCATTTTTGCAGACAAAACTTATTTATTTGGGTTTTGTGATTTCAGCAAATGAATTGAAGATGGATCCTGAAAAGGTGGAAGTGATCAGGAATTGCCCATCAGCGAGAAATGTTTTTGAGGTGAGGAGTTTCCATGGACTGGCTAGTTTCTATAGAAAATTCATTTGTAATTTCAGTGGAATTAGCGCATCAATGATGGATACAGTGAAGAAACGGCATAAAGTTTTTCACTGGACGGCAGAGGCTGAGAGGAGATTCAATCTGTTGAAGCGAAAGATCACAGAGCAACAAGTGTTGGTGTTGCCTAACTTTTAGAAAATGTTTCAGGTGAAATTTGATGCCAGTGGGTATGCTGTTGGAGGGGTCTTGAGTCAGGATGATAGGCCAGTTGCATATTACAGTGAGAAGTTGGATGATGCAAAACTGAAATACTCCACGTATGATAAAGAGTTCTATGTCATCATACAGGCATTAAAGAAGTGGAGGCATTACTTGGTACCCAAAGAGTTTGTTCTGTACAACGATAATCATGCATTGCAGTTCGTAAGTCAACAGGAGAAGTTGAACCAGAAGCATGCAAAGTGGGTAGAGTACATGCAGAATTTCACATTTGTGATTAAGCACATTTCAGGAACTGCTAACAAGGTAGCTGATGCTTTGAGCAGGAAATTTTTGCTGCTACAGGAGTTCAGAGTCAGGACGTTGGGTTTTGAAAATCTGAAGGACATGTATGCAGGTGACGCAGATTTTGCAGAAGCATACAAAGCAGCTGAGAACCCAGTTCTCAGGGATCGGAGCCCATGGATAGACTACATGATACATGAAGGATTGTTGTTTAGGGGCAATCAACTGTGCATTCTGAATTTCTCCATGAGGGAGAATTTGGTGAAGGAAAAGCACAGTGGTGGATTAGCAGGTCATTTTGGTCATGATAAAACATTCGCGAAGCTGAGCGAATCGTATTATTGGCCAGGCATGCAAGCATATGTAAAAAGGTTTGTTGATAGGTGCATGATATGTCAACATGCAAAAGGTCGAAAGCAGAATGCTGGGTTTTATCAGCCATTACCCATACCTGAGAGGCCATGGGAGGCAATCAGTATGGATTTTTTTTTGGGTTTGCCAAGAACGAAAAGAGGATTTGATTCCATCTTTGTGGTGGTGGACAGGTTTTTGAAGATGGCACATTTCATTGCATGTCATAAAATTAGTGATGCGACCCACATCACAAATTTGTTCTTCAAAGAGATTGTCAGATTGCATGGATTGCTGAGAAGCATAGTCTCACACAGGGATACAAAGTTCATAGGTCATTTTTGGAGGATGCTATGGAAGAAGATGGGAACTAATTTAGCATTTAGTTCAGCTTACCATCCGCAGACAGATGGATAGATGGAGGTGGTAAATAGAAGTCTAGGGGATTTATGGAGAAGCTTGGTGACAGAGCACCATAGCAGTTGGGACCAGATATTGCCACAGGCAGAATTCGTGTACAACGATTCGGTGAATCAGAGTACAGGAAAAATCCCATTCCATATTTTGTATGGGACACAGCCGAGGGGAGTTTTTGAGCTCAGGGAGTCAAGACAGGCTGAAACTAGTAGCGCGAGTGTTGAAGAATTCGCTAAAGCGATGGAGGAACTTCACACGAAGGTGAAGCAGCGACTGATGGACGCAAATCAAGAGTATAAGCGCAGAGCCGATCAGCGGAGGAGACAATTTCAGTTCGAAGTTGGTGACATGTTTCTGGCGCACTTAAGAAAGGAAAGGTTCCCAAGGGGGACATATAATAAGCTCAAAATGAAGAAAATTGGGCCATGCAAAGTCCTGAAGAAATTCGGGGAAAATGCATATGAAATTGAATTGCCAGAGGGCATTGGGATATCTCCGATTTTCAATGTTTTGGATTTATACCCATACAGGGCTGGAGAAGCAGACACTGGAACTGAGGAACCATTGGTCCAGTGGCAGAAAGAATTGCCAGTTGCAGAAAAGCCGCAGATGGAGTGCATACTGGATAAAAGGGTAAGCAGGAAGACCAGGAGAAAGCAATACTTTGAGTACCTGGTGAAATGGAAGAATCACCTAGTGGAGGATGCCAGCTGGGAAACAGAGGCAGTCATACAGAAGCATGAGCACACCGTGTAGGAGCTCATGGAAAGGAGCCCATGAAATCTTTCGAGCCGAGGAGTATGATGCAGGAGCATCGGTCACTCATCAAGCGAGCCAGTGCGTGGAGAAGGGAAAGACAGCTGGACAAGCCAACAAAACTTCTTTTTAAATTTTACCTTAATATTTGTTGCGCCAAGCATTAATGATTTAATGTAATGAAGCGCACTTGTATTGTATTATAGATAGGAAGTCATTTATTAGTTTTAATGCTGTTAGATAGGAATTTATTGTAGATTTGATAGTTTCAGATTTCGAGAGGGAAAACGGAATATAGGAACCCTCCTTTGTATTATTGTATAATTCAGAGTTATTGAGAACAGGAGCAGAAGAAGAGCAGAGCAGAGAACTTAAGAAGAACACCCATGTACAAATTGAATTAATAGAAGAGAGTCGTTGATTCACTTTCATGGTTTGTGTTGTTTCTCTGCGTTGATATTGTGCTCATGTATGTTTGTTTTATGTCATACGTTTGCTTTGATATGCCATGTATATGATTTCATAGTTGATTAGAAATCTGTGAGAAAGAGGAGAATGAGTTTCAGTTGTTTCTCTGTCTGAGCCTGGAGATTCCTGCATAGAGTGCAGTAGAATTCATCCGCATAGAGTGCGTTGATGAGGCTCAACAATTAAACTCATCTGCCCAAAATTTGAATTGGGTTATTCGAGCATGCAGGATAAGTGCAGGCCGAGGTTGGGGTCTCAGTGGGAAGTCTGAGTAAAGGAAGGCAGGGATTTCTGTTGCCGAAAGTGCACAGGGTCCAGAAGATCCAACACTTAGAGAGTGATTGGACGTCAAGCGCAAGGAGTGCACCAACCTTCAGTCGAAGGAGTGGGAGAAATTGATCTCAGGAGAGATAATTCCATTATGAACATTGTGGGAATAGACCCAGGAGGGGTTCGAACAGAAATGACATTTTGTAGCAGGAGGAATCTCTAAGGCAGATAATCAATGGTCTGGGTTCGTAGGAGGAGAATCGCGGAATCCCGCTGACCATTAGATCGAGGAGAAGCTACACAGAAGTTAGTCCTGAGGCACAGGAAGAATCAAGCCATCACATATCGACATTCGACGTTTGACGAGGTGAGGTGAAAACTCGTTGAAATCGCGAGTCACGATTTCCCAAATCTACGGGAGCGTCGATCAGAGAAAGGACACGTGGCGCAAGATCCAAAGGAGTCGGGATTCAGGGTTTGGCAAGGTCTGTGACCTTGTGCGTCAGAATCATGAATTCCTGAATCGCGATTTCCTGATAGCACGAGTGGGGAGACAGGTTTCAGATCGTAAGCCAGAACCGGAGGCGTTGACAGGTGACGTCAGATCGGGGTTCGGGGTTCGGCGATTTGGGGAGCAAGTGAATCGCGACAACATAAGTACCGATTTCCCAAGAAATAAAGAGGAGATCACTGAGGAAATAGATGTGGGTATTAAGAACTCCTGAGAGGAGTTGAAAGAGTTTTTAACTCTTCGAGCCTGTGTGAAAGAAGGTCCTGGTGGGAGCGGCTGCTGCCGAGAGCGGTTGCGTCAGAACCACTCCCTGTGAGGAGTCATATGGTATGACACACCTAAGTCGATCAACCATACATCATGGTCTTCATGTGTACTTGTAGATTCCAAGTAAACATCACCTCCTTCTTCAGTGGAGGTTTTTTCCTTTGTGGAGGAGGTACTATCCGATCCCTTTGGTTAATCAACCTTCTTAGACTTGCAATCTTTCTTATAATTCCTTGTTTTACCACACTTCCAACATTTCCTCAAAGATTTTCCTGAAGACTTAGATCTACCTGTTGATTTAGATCTCCCCCCCGAAGGTTTACTAGGATTCTTGATCCAGGTGGATATCGATGGCCACCCACCCTTTCCGACTGGCTCAAAATAGTTTTCTAACAATTTTGGCAATTTACTATTTTTAGCAGTTTTTAACTTCCGGGGCCATTTTGAGGGCCCAAATGAAGTTTTTTCGAGATAGAGGTTCTCAATGATAGTCTAAGGAATGATTTATCCCCCAAAATGAATCTCCCCAGTGATACCTTTCCAACGAGCTATCATACGCCTAAAACGAAGATCACATGTAAAAGTTACGACCCCGGGAAGTTGGTGTACTAACTTACCCAAACGGGGCCCACATGAATTTTGGCACTTCATCTCCTAGGGATGGGTTTTTGGATGTCTAGGGGTTTTGGCATTCCTATTTATTGTAAAAAGGCCTTCAGAGCCTCATTGTAATCATCTTCTTTCAAATGCAAGTAGCTGTCACATCTCTTCTCAGAGATAAGCTGCCACCATTCTATCGAGTCTTTCACTCTATATTTTATAGTCTCTGTACATTTATTTCATTAATAGAAATCATGTATTACTGTATATTTTTGTTTATGGTTGCATCTCTTATATATTTCTGTTATATTATTGAATATGTGCGATATCTATGTGCATTTCTTTATTATATCTCCGATCTCATTCCGTACCGAAAATAATCCAGATCAATTCCTATCTTGGGTACGACCTCTTACAAATAAAGAATCTATGCTATGACGATCCATGCTTTTCCACCTCATCTCTTCAAATAACAAGGATGCAAATACATCCTCATACTTCAATGTAGATTGAGTGGTACTATCTATTGCTAGAACCAGATTATCCCAAGAGTCTGGAAAAGAACATAACAAAGTAATACACTTATCTTCTTCTGCAATCGTAATATTAACATATCCAAGTTGACTTACTAGAGTATTAAAGGAATTTAGATTTTATGTCACACAATATCCATCTTCCATCATAAGATGATACAACTTCTTTCGAAGAAACAACTTGTTTACCAGGGACTTTGATTGATACAAATTCCCCAACTTATACCATAGTTCCTTAGTTGTAGATTCTCATGAGACATTCAACAACATCGAATCTGCTAGGCAGAGTCAGATAATACTCCTTTCTCTTCTGTCCAACTTCTCCCAATCTTCATTCGACATACTAGTAGGTGGTGTACTAGTAGTTTGTGCACTAGTAGTCTGTGTACCAGTCGTCTATGTGCCAGTAGGTTGTGTACCAGTAAGTTGTGTACCAGGATCCATAGCGATCCATTGTTCTTTGTCTACAAAAAGGTACTCCATCTTCAGCTTTGATAGCTCAATTTTTTTATCGTTGAACTTATCTATCTTGATTCTAGAAGAACTCACCATTCCTCTTTCTACACTCAAATCACCACTACAAAAGCTCCCACTAAACCCAGGTTTATCACAGACTCAAGATAAACTTGATCTATCAAGACCGAGACAAACCCTCAAAAACAAAGGCATCCCTCTGAAGCCAAAAATGAGATTTGATACCAAATGTAAGTTTTAAACCTGTGAAGTAAAGCAATTCATATAGATTCTTAAGCAAAACATAATTTAATCAATGGCTCATACACATAGTACAAAGAGATTTTATACCAGAAACCCTCAACCGAGAAAACCTTTCTTATATTCATATATCGAATTTCACCATTCACCATACAATATATACAATGTTTCTAGGTATTCCATAGATACCAAAACCCTAATCCCTTAATCTAAAATTAATTTACAAAACTGCTAAAAATACCAAAATCCGCTAAAAATAGCAAAAACCGCCCAAAATAATATTTTGGGGCATTGCCCCAAACCCCATTGTCTCCAGCCTACCACCCTTTGTCGAATTCTATGCGTAACTAGGGGGGAATACCTACCCCCCCTGGAACCCCCCTAGGAAATCACCCAACGCACACGGCACAAAGGGCACTACTAGAGGGATCGTCAGACGCAGTTGTCATATCTGACGCGCCCACACACAGACATGCAAAGAATATAAAACATACCAAACACACTTGTGGACTTCATTTGAGCCTCCTATTTTAGCATGTCTCCATACCCACTGCACCATACCTCATCAAGGTATCTCCTTTGAGGTAGATCTCTTTGAATATATGGTTCTTTATCCTATAACCTCTTGAGAAAATCTACTCCTCTTGGCTCTGCAACTTCCACTTCTCTTTGAGAACACTCACTTGTTATCCTTAGTCCAATCTTTGTTGGATCTATCAAGGTTCTTTACCACTGCTTCCTTTATTCAATAACTCACATGATCTCCTCATAAATTCAAGAACATCAATGGTTCTTTGTTATAGCTCTCCTAACTATCATGGTTTCTACCAAATCTCCTTATTCTCCTTCAACCTGCAAAAAAAATCTCAAAACCAGAGTTAATTTAAAACACATTCAATATTCCTTCAATATATCTTCCTAAACTTGAACCCTCTTTGATTCATTCCCTTGAATTAATTTAGCTTCTTTGTCTTGTCATATTTCACTAAATCCAAGCTTCCTCGTTCCTTTAGATTTCATAAATCTCATCTCCTCCGTGTATGCCACTGTATAATGTCTTTGGATGCAATATTTTTTGCATCTCCCTATCCAATCTCTTATCAAATTAAGATATTATCTCTGTACCATGTATCTGCACCAATTTCACTCGAATCCTCTATATGAACATTTCAATATTCTATTGTAGATCTACATCACCTCAATTTCTCTGCTACAATTGCAATAATATATGCAGTTCCTTCTATACCAGATCCCTGCAATATTCAACTAAGAAATTAATTTCTTCAATAGAGTATTAACAATCTCTTCCCATCCTTAAATGAGAAAATTAACTTTCTCTGATACTAAAATTGATGACCTTAATGGTTAGTACCCACAATATAAGAAACCCTTCAATATGGATGCTCTATAAGTCTATAACTAGACTGTCCAAGGATCTTTTCTACTCAAGTCACACACATATGACTAGTTCTATTTCATAGGCCCTCCATTTATATCTACCTTTAGAGACTTAATTTTTTCTCTCCCTAATGTATTCGATCATAGTATGGATCGAATGATTCTCATCCTTATGTGGATGTATCTCTACTGGTCAACTCTCTCAGGACTTAATTAGTTTTTAGTTTCATTTACAATATTAACAATGGGAAGGTGCTAAACACTAGCCCAAGATCTTAAATGATTCCACATGACCAACACCTATATCCACACACTAATCCAATAGGCGCTAATTCATTTTCCTCCACTCATCCATATGCTCTAGGGTTGTGACCTCTTCCTTACCCAAAAAGGCCCTAACATTGATCTTTAACCCAATGATAAATTGATGGGTGTGACTTAATAAACGATTGATATGACCGATTGTCATTCATTTCAGGGAAGGATGATCCTTCATTCAAATCTCATTTAGGGACCCCCGAAATACACCATTTGTTGATGCATGTCACCATCACCAATGTTCTAGATTATTTCGCAAATTGCCTTGGTCGATAATCCTGATGCACTTTCAAACTGTGAAGAGATCTTGACCCTTCGTTCTTTCATCCCGATTATGATTTGATGATCACAAACATACACTGCACAAAATTATATGGATAGTTGATCTGAATGGAATCAATGATCAGAACTATCTCTAAAGTTACACAATGGATACTTGAATCCGACGGTCATCATTCATCAATAGAATGATCCAATGGCTCCAATAGATTCTTCTGCTCCCTTCAATGATCACAATGACTATCCTCCTACAAGGTAATTAGGATCATCGATCCTTTACAATGATCAATTATCACATTGATAACAATCTTCAAGATTTGATTCTTCTCCAAACTTGCAAATGCACAATTATACCAATATATATATATATATATAGGATTCCAACTCCTATTTTCATAGAGACATAAAATTCTAGACAAGAGAGCTTATCAACACAAAAAAACTTTCTTAATGATACTCAAAACAAATAATTCCTTTAATTAATGATACATACACTGTACATAGATTTACACAAGGCTTCTAATGCCTTTCCTACCTTTTTTTTAACTCAATAGGCCTACCTATCTTTCCTTTGCCCAATTCTCTCTAAAATGGTGAATTTATGTGTGGCCTAATCTCTTGTTTTGGCCAGCCTCTCTTGGGATTATTTTCTCTTTCAATGATCAACTTATCTATGTCCTGATATTCTATTTTGGGCCAACCTTGAATGATTTCAAGGCTTACATACTTATACAAAGACTTCTAAAACTCGAATTAGTTTGTGATCACAATTAATCTCAACAAATCCCTGAGGATCCTCTCAGATCCACATGATCCTCTAACAATACTTAACTCTATGATCCTCAAATCCTCAATCACTCAACAGTTTCCTAATGATCCTCTCAGATCCACAAATTACTCATTCAAATCATATCTTATGATTCTCAATCTTCATGATATCTAACTTACTCTAGATATCTCAACTCCTCTCAACTCTTGAGATCTCTTCTTAGAAGAAGATCTGATGACAATACAATCCACTCATACATTCTAGATCTCCTATATAACTTAGGAAATTACAATAAAATTCCTTTAGGGAACCAACTCTCTAGGAAAATGAAACACCCCCTAAGTCCAATCAAATGCACAAGATTTTGGGAGGAAGGATGCTCCTCCATCAGAGCTACTTCAAATGAATAGAAAAAAGGCACTTGATAAAGAGTATGTTAGTTATATTTTGTCAATTTAGTACAAAGAAATTGTTTACGTTGAAGTTGATAATATATATTTCATCCCATGCTATTTGTTTTGAATTATTTTATACATAAACGAATTTAGAAATTTTGATGCCATCAATAAATTCATTATTTAAGTTGATAATATATATTTGACCTCATGTTATTTGTTGTGAATTTTTACATACATCAATAAATTTTGAAATGGGTGCCATCAATAAATTTGTTCTTTACAATGCAGAGGCAACACGAAAATGCGACCATGGGTCATGTTGTATGAAGATAAAAGAAGGAAATGGGACAGTGACATGAAAACATTCCGATGGTTGAATGGTAGAAGCATGCCTTATCCGGATCATTTACAAGGAAATAATATAATTATGAGGTGTCGGGTCGTAACCCACGTGGAAAAGATCTATATGCACTAAACATAGGGATTAGGTGAGACAACTCTGTAATAACCTCTCCAAGTATCACATTCTATTTATAATCTTGCACATTTGAATTGTAACATGTATTATGTTTTTATTAATTTTTCAATTATTAGACATATGGCATTGTCCTTTGTTCACATTTTTATAGGTGTGTTTCTTCCCATTTATGTGGGCATATGGAAATCATTTTTGCACTAAGTATGATTATGAAGGCCACATCACAAAATATTGTGGAGTGGATATTGAGTTTGAACAATCTAATCATTCTAGCCATCGAGATGAAAACCTGATACAGGGGAAGTTAGGTTACATTGAAAAGATACAAGAGATCATGCAAGTGGAATTTTCATCATTTCAATGTGTTATTGTTTGTTGCAAGTGATGGGATACCTTCAAATGGAGAAATGTAAAGGAAGATCGTGATAGTGGGATAATATGTATTAACTCTAAAAAAATGTGGATTGAAAGTAAAGAGCCTTATGTTTTCCAAAATCACTGCAACCAAGTGTTTTTTTACCTAGATGTGTTGGATGGGAGTTGGTGGTTCATATTGATACATGATCCAAGACCTGAACATCTTTTCGAGAATGAAAATGTTACAATTCCAAGCGAGGAAGATAATAAGGGTGATGGTAACAAATACTGATTTGTAAATGATTTGTTTGGACATTTATATTGTGGATGTGTCATTTTATTATGGGTATCTATAATGGAAAATTATGTTTATTTTCCTTCATTTTATAATTATGTTGGATATGAAAAGTTAACAACCATTTACAACCACCATATTGAAAATACATTAAATATATGTATGTTGATCCTAAAATGTGCTAAGTCCTCCATAAAAATATATTTTGTATTTCTATCCCACACTTAGAATTTCTTTTCCATTTTGTTGCGGGTTCATGAGTCAATTTGACTCTTATTACGAAATTACACCTCCTCCAAAATACACCATTGTATTCCACCATATACATTTCTCACACATACTTAGATTATTTTGAGTTTCTCACTGGTTCATCACATATTCTCATTCAAGTCTGAAGTTCTGTTTTTTCCAAAATGCACATGTTCCTCTATCCTCATTTCACACCATACTTAGAAATTTTTCAAACGTTCACCATGGGTATAATCCATCTTCTTGATTCAATTGACCATCACTACGACCTATCCATCCGACTGATTCATGATACTGATTCATTTTCTCATACTTCATTTCTCTCTCAATATTTCAATACCTAGTCGATTTTCAAACTTCACCATGGGTTTGGGTGATATCACGACTCTTCAAAACTCCCCCCCTCACGTTCGACCAATCCAGTCTTATACTTTGTCATTTTTCAATTTTCACTACGAGTTATTGGGTCCGTGGGCTTGTGTTGATTCCAATATTTCTTCCTCCACCGCCCACAATAATACATGCTTCATCTCATCACTCTCCGCAAAGTAAATTTAATGCAAATATTATGGAAAATAACAAGTGGTTAAAGTATTAAAAGGTTGTTATTAATGGAAATCTTCTCGATACAATTATCCATTATTTCAAATTTAATTCATATTACTCTTTCATTTAAACGAAAAGTTTCAAGGTATATTATGGTAAAAGAGATTACTTTGGTAATAACGTTAGAAAAAACTATACAATAGTCCATCAACCTCACTTAGCATGACAACTAGGAGGAGAGAAAAATTATATGGGGATACCATAAACACTTTTGAATGAGAAGATCAGAAGTTCCAATGGTCAAGAGAATAAAAGTATTATTCATCACTACATCCACTGGAAATAAATTCCAATTAGATTTAGAAGTTGGATATTGCTTCAATAGGTTGTGTTCCATAGGTTTTCTACAATAGAGAATTGATTTTGTGGTGCATAAATAAGTTTGATAAGAAGCAGAATATTATTCAACTTCAAGGATAATCCCCAATTTATTTAACTCCTTTAGTCTTCAAAAGAATGTTCAACTTCCATAACCAACTATGACTTTCAAAAGGGGAAAGCCAAAGATTTATTGAAGGCAAGAAATGGTGGACTTGAGTTTTTGCAGGAATAGTTTGAAGACTCAAAGTTTATATTAAATTCTATATTTATGAAAAGGGAACGATTTGAAGAAAAAATGAAATTATTGAAATATGCATCAACCGAGAAGTTTAATAGTTTGACTAAGTATTCAAAGTTATAAGTTGAAAGTTGGATAGTTATCTATGTAAACAAGAATGAGCACGTTGAAGATGTTTCACATCAAATTTCAATTGATTTCCAATATATAGAAAGTTCATTATTTGATATAAAAGTAAGGCATGAGATAATTGTTGTTCATGTGAGAGATTATATTGAAATTTGGCTAAAGAATTCCTTAATTAGAATAGCTAAACCAGAAGAGGTAGTTACAACCGGTCAAGGAATTCCAACAAAGGAGAATACAAAAGGCACCTTGACAAGTAGATAGAGAAAGAGAAATCCATCACAGTGAGTAAACTGATCACTTTTCATACTATGATGGATGTGAAAATTATATTATTTTTCATATAATGGTTATTTCTTTTATGTACAATATTATGTGTATATTGTATTTTAGTCTTTGAATGATTCCTGGCCATTTTATCAAGAATTTTCTTTGCGAACATATTATTTTTCAATAAGCAGTGTTTTGTAATTTGTTGAGCAATAAATATTGGGTTTTTCTTTTAAAGTATTCCCAAATTTTCAAGTATCAATATATATCTTTTAGAAAATACAGACGAGTACCACAACGGTAGAAATGTAGGGGAATATTTTATCCTCGTGAGGTTGTTTTTTGGATCTTAACCAATATAAAAATCAACATTTTTGGCGACCATACTCGGGAAGAGAGAAAGGTTGGTTTCACAGACTAGAATTCTCACGACTCAACCAAACCCTAATCAACCATAGTTGGAAATAGGTCTTGGAAATAAAACAAGTATTCTGCATCAGTTGTACGATTTGGTACTAACAATAGTAAGAAGATGAGAAGAGCTCAAAATATTTTGGAAACACTTGCTCATGAAGAAGAAAGAGATATTGTGAGAAGACAAAGAAGAAGAGCTTGAATTCAAGAAAAATATGGAAACTTATAAAGGTCCAATAAGGAGAAGCAAAAGTAAACAACTTCAATTTCCGAAAGTTAGTGAAAGTTCCAGAAAAGAGATAAGAAGAACCCTAATAATGTGTTATAGAGAAAAAATAAACGATATCCCTAATAATAACAAGGAAAGAAAAAAAAGAAAAAGGATACCAAAAATAAGGGATAGGTATATCACTCTTAATTTTCAAGAATAAAAACATCCATTACCAAATATTCCCCAAGGAGTTCTACTGGTTTTATCAAGAGATGGAAGCATAGATCCAAAGATACATCTAGACCAATCCTTGGTGGTTTGTGATATCCATTTGATATAACTTGATGATGTCATAGTTAGAGAATTCTTGCATACTTTGACGAAATGAGCCTATAAGAGGTACCTCTCACTTATTGTTGAATCAATTTGATCATTTGATGATTTGGAGAACATGTTCATGACTATGTATGCACCCATGATTGCATACCATCCATTTATCACATAGTTCACTCAAATTCATTGAGAAAGGGTGAAAGAATAAGAGAGTTTAATTTATGATTTTTTAAGACGTTAAATCTGACTCTAGAAGAGAAACAACCAAATTCTCCTTTTATATTTTTTTTTATAAGAATGTAATGCTCGCAAGTGTAAAATATGACATCATATCCTTATGAATAGATCATTTAGATGGAGCTATTCAAAAGGAAACAAATATGGAGGAATTTATGCAAGAAACAAATTTTGATCCTGAGAGAATTCTTGGGAAAGTTCAAAGGAAAATGAACACTCTTGAGATATTAGATAAAGGACCATCAACCTTAAGGAATGTTGAAAATCAAGGAGCTTGGGGAGGAATCCTCAAGGGGGTTATCGCTAATGTAAGAAATTATTCAGCCACAACTCAAGAAACAAGGAAAACAATGAAAATAACTCAAATGAAAAAAACAATTCAACAGATGCAGAACAAGCTAACAAGGTTGAGAAGAGC
>JZKD02S0693263.1:256288-267684 GCA_000966675.3 Picea glauca
GAGTGGGGGGGATAGAGAGGGATTGGATGTGAGAGTTTGAGGCATGTCAAGGAAAGGTATAGGTCTAGGTCTTTCCATGGCTTGTAATTTATACGTCTTTCCATGTCTAGGTGTTACCATGTATACGAGTGTGTGGGAGAGAGAGGGAGACAGGTAGGGGGGTAGAGAGGGACAATAATAGGGATATAGAGAGGGGGGTATATGATCCAGGTGGATATCGATGGCCACCCACCTTTTCCAACCGGCTCAAAACAATTTTCTAGAAATTTTGGCAATTTACTATATTTAGCAGTTTTAACTTCCGGGGCTATTTTGAGGGCCTAAATGAAGGTTTTTAGGGATAGAGCTTCTCAATTATTACTAAAGGAATGAATGAGCCCCAAAAATGAATCTCCTCGATGATAAATTTCCAATGGGCTATCATGTGCCTAAAATGGAGATCGTATGCAAAAGTTACGACCCTAGGAAATTGATGTACTAACCTACCTAAACGAGGCCCGCATGACTTTTGGCGCTTCATCTCCTAGAGTTAGGTTTTTGTATGTCTAGGGTTTTTGGCATTCCTTTTTATTGTAAAAATCCCTTCAGAGCCTCATTGTAATCATTTTCTTGTGAATGTGAGTAGCCGTCACATCTCTTCTCAGAGATAAGCTACCACCATTCTAGCGAGTCTTTCACTCTGTATTTTTACAGTCTCTATACAATTATTTCATTAATATAAATCATGTATTACTATATCTCTGTGTTTATGGTTGCATATATGATACATTTTTGTTAAATTATTGGATATCCACGATATCTCTGTGCATCTCTTTATTATATCTTTGCTCTCATTTCATGCCGAAAATAATCCGAATCAGTGGTATCAGAGCAGGCTGCTCTTGATCATTTTTTTAAGTGCATGTCCTCAACGAGGTCTGAGTATATAAAATTGGGTCTTGAGATTGTCTCTATTGAATACAATCACTCTCACACACCCAAGAAACCCTCAATGGCGGAAGAAAAGAAAAACGACAGAACAGACGATCCTTTCAATCTGTTTCTTGAGCAAGCTCTCATGCGACAGAGGGACAAAATGATGGAGAATTTTTGCCACATCCTTCAACAACTACCGATAGTAGTAGGCGCATATTTGTCAAGTGGCCACTTTGGAGGCACCTCACCTTTCAAGGTACAAGTTAATTTTGATATTCATGTATTTGAAGGACAGATAGATGCAAAATCCCTAGAAAAATGGTTAACTCTACTAGAAGGTTATTTCTCTGTTCACAATTTTTTCGATAGAGAAAAGATCACCTTAGCACTCCTTAAAGCTCTACCTCATGTCAAACATTGGTGGGAAACTTACTGGGAGAAAAGTTCCACAAAGGAGTCTGGAATATAAGCGGCTGAGCCCACATGGCATTATTTTGTGGATGTGGTAAAGGAACAGTATTACCTTGTTGGCAACTATGAGGACCAGAACATGAGATTGACCACACTGCGGAAAGAGAGGGA
Source organism: Picea glauca (assembly GCA_000966675.3). Classification (NCBI taxonomy): domain Eukaryota; kingdom Viridiplantae; phylum Streptophyta; class Pinopsida; order Pinales; family Pinaceae; genus Picea; species Picea glauca. The sequence continues at coordinate 257,786 of JZKD02S0693263.1, forward strand.
CCAAGCAGTTCTGGATTTCACCAATTCCTTCCATACTTTGCGCACCAAGATGGGTATCAAATACTCAGAACAAAATTTGGTTATGAAATACCATGGGGCTCTACACAGATACATCCAAACTGAAATGGATTTTCTGGACATCTCATCACTTGGTGCTACCTATCGATATGTTGTTAAAATCAAGAAGAAATTTAAGCACTAGAACAAATGAGAGTTTGGGTCTGCAAATCCGAAACAACCAAAGTATGACAAAGAAGACCCTAATAAACAGTTTCCCAAAAACCAGTCCAAGCCATGGGAAAAGAAGGGTCACGGGAAGACAAAGAAGGAAACCGAAAAATGGTTCAATTTACACAAAATCCCCTGGCACAACACCGATGAATGTCGCTCAAAACAGTCATTGTTGGCTTAGATAAAAGACAAGGATTCGAACCCAAATTCAGAATCTGATTCTGAAGATACTAGTAAAGGATAGATCATTGACGCAGACCCCACTGTTATTGTCATGACCACAACAATTCAACCAGAAGAACCAACAGATCCCAAAGAGGGGGAGTACCTTTTTCATTCACAAATGTGGGTGAAGGGGACCCCGCTACATTATATTGTTGATAGCGGAAGCCAGAAGAACCTCATCTCAGCATATGTTTTCAAACATTTGGGATTATCGACAACACCACACCTGCAACCATACAACATTGGGTTTCTTCACGAAGGACGAGATATATGTGTCAGCCAATAGTGTCGATTGTCATACGGCATCCAACCCTTCAAGGATGAGGTATTATGTAATGTTTCCCCACTGGATGTCTGTGATGTTCTCTTCGGCCATCCATATATGTGGAGATGCCATGTTGTTTATGAGTCTTGACCCCACAGTGTGATTGTTTCTATAGGGGGTCATCTCTATAGAATTTTAGAGGTAGTTTTGACTATAGTTCCACCTAAAAAGTGTCACAAGGTAGTATCTCATACTGCAAAATTCAAATTCTTCACAATCTATTCAAAAGGGGAACAAAAGGACACTGGAACCACTACAACCTCACTCCAAGCACCTTCTATCCAACAAAAGGAGGTCGACAAGGTTGCGGAAAAGAGAAAAGATTCCTTCTGCACACTTTCCTATCATGTAGCTCAACTTGTCGAACATCCTTAGCCTCAACAGGTTCATGACAGACTTCCACAAACTAAGCAGCACGACGTCTCCAGCAAGGCAGGAAGATCACCAAGATGCAGATTCAACAAATGCTTTTCCCTCTCCCCTAGGCACTCAACGCAATGGAGACCATTTCTTCCTAAGGAGAGAGGATTGATTCGGGTGGATATTGGTGGCCACCCACCTTTTCCAACCGGATCAAAACAATTTTTTGGAAATTTTGGCAGTTTACTATTTTTAGCAATTTTAACTTCTGGGGCCATTTTAAGGGCCTAAATGAAGGCTTTTCTGAATCGAGATTTGTAATGATATCCTAAGGCATGATTGAGCACCCAAAATGAATCTCCTCAATGAAACCTTTCCAATAGGCTATCATGTGCCTAAAATGAAGATTGTATGCAAAAGTTACAACCCCGGGAAGTTGATGTACTAACTTACCCAAATGGGGCCCACATGACTTTTGGCACTTCATAGAGGGGAGATAAAGAGATAAATAGAGGTAGAGAGAGAGTGATATTGAGACTAACAATGAGGAGAGAGAAAGGATTGGAGAGAGGTGGAAGAGATTAGGGGGTGTAATAGGGGAGGTAAGGATAAAGGGGTAGAGAGTGGAAGAGTGGGGGGGATAAAGAGGGAGTGAATGTGAGAGTTTGAGGCATGTCAAGGAAAGTTCTAGGTCTAAGTCTTTCCATGCCTTGTAGTTTCTACACCTTTCCATGTCTAGGTGTTACCATGTACAGGAGTGTGAGGGAGAGAGAGGGAGACAGGTAGGGGGGTAGAGGGGGACAATAAGAGGGATATAGAGAGGGGGGTAGATAATCCAGGTGGATATCTGTGGCCACCCACCTTTTCCAACGGCCACAAAACAGTTTTCTCGCAATTTTGGCAATTTACTATTTTTAGCAGTTTTAACTTTTTGGTCCATTTTGAGGGATTAAATGAATATTTTTAGGGATAGAGCTTATCAATGATAGTTTAAGGAATGAATGAGCCCCCAAAATGAATCTCCTCAAAAATACCTTTCCAATGGGTTATTATGTGCCTAAAACAAAGATCATATGCAAAAGTTACGACCCCGAGAAGTTGATGTACTAACTTACCCAAACAGAGCCCACATGAATTTTGGCGCTTCATATCCTAGGGTTAGGTCTTTGGATGTATAGGGTTTTTGACACTCATGTTTATTGTAAAAATACCTTCAGAGCCTCATTGTAATCATATTCTTGCGAATGAGAGTAGCCGTCACATCTCTTCTCAGAGATAAGTTTCCACCATTCTAGCGAGTCTTTCACTCTATATTTTAATACTCTTTGTACAATTATTTCATTAATATAAATCATGTATTATTGTATCTCTGTGTTTATGGTTGCATCTCTGATACATTTTTGTTATATTATTCGATACCTGCGATATCTCTGTGCATTTCTTTATTATATCTCTGCTCTCATTTCATGCTGAAAATAATTCAGATCAATGGTATTAGAGAAGACTGCTCTTGATCATTTTTTTAAGTGCATGTCCCCGACGAGGTCCAAGTATAGCAATTTGGGTCTCGATATTGTCTCTCTTGAAGACAATCGCTCTCACACACCCAAGAAACCCTCAATGGTGGAAGAAAAGAAAAAAAATGGAGCAAACAATCCTATCAATATGTTGCTTGAGCAAGCTCTCACACGACAGAGGGATGAAATGATGGAGAATTTTTCCCACATCCTTCCACACCTACCGTTAGCAATAGGAACATCTTCGTCAAGTGGCCACTTTGGAGGCACCTCACCTTTCAAGATACAAGTTAATTTTGATATTCATGTATTTGAAGGATAGATAGATGCATAAGCCCTAGAAAAATGGTTAACTATGCTAGAAGGTTATTTCTCTGTTCACAATTTTTCCAACAGAGAAAATATCACCTTCACACTCCTTAAAGCTCTCCCTCATGTCAAAAATTGGTGGGAAACTTACTGGGAGCAAAGTTCCACAGAGGAGGCTGGAATATATGGGGTCGAGCCCACTTGGGATTTTTTTGTGGATGCGGTGAAGGAACATTATTACCCTGTTGGCAACTATGAGGACCAATACATGAGATGGACCACACTGTGGCAAGAGAGGTTCCAAGAAGTTCCGAAGTTCACCAATGCATTCCATACTTTGCACACCAAGTCGGGTATCAAAGACTCCGAACAACATTTGGTTCTGAGATACAATGGGGCTCTACATAGATACATCCAAACTGAAATGGATTTTATGGACATCTCATCACTCGATGTTTCCTATCGATATGCTATTAAAATCGAGAAGAAACTTAAGAACCAGAACAAACGGGAGTTCAGGTCTGCAAATCCCCAACAACCAAAGTATTACAAAGACAGCCCTAACAAACAGTCTCCCGAAAACTGTCCAAGCCACAGGAAAAGAAGGGTCACGGGAAGACAAAGAAGGACATCATAAAATGGTGTGATTTGCACAAAATCCCCTGGCATAACACCTATGAATGTCACTCAAAACAGTAATTGGTGGTCGAGATCAAAGACAAGGAGCCAAACCCTGATTCAAAATCTGATTCTAAATAATACTGGTAAAGGAAAAATCATTGACACAGACCCCACTTTTGTTGTCGCGACCGCAACAATTCAACCAGAGGAACCAACAGATCCCAAAGAGGGGGAGCACCTTTTTCATTCACATATGTGGGTGAAGGGGCCCAACTGCATTTTATTTTTGATAGCGGAAGCTAGAAGAACCTCATCCTAGAAGAGGTCGTCAAACAGTTGGGATTTTCGACAACACCACACCTGCAACCATACAACATTAGGTGGCTTCACCAAGGACGAGATCTCTATGTCAGCCAATAGTATCGATTGTCATACGACATCCAACCCTTCAAGGATGAAGTATTATGTGATGTTGCCCCATTGAATCTTTGTGATGTTCTCTTGCACCAGCCATATATGTGGAGACACCATGTTGTTTATGAGTCTCAACCCCGTAGTGTAATTGTCTCTCTAAGGGGTCATCTCTAAAGAATACTAGAGGTAGTTTTGAGTATTGTTCCACCTAAACAATGCCACAAGGTACTATCTCATACTGCAAAATTCAACTTCTTCACAATCTGTTCAAAAGGGGAAAAAAGGGACACTAAAACCACTACATCCTCGCCCCAAGAACCTTTTAGCAAACAAAAGTAGGTCGAAAAGGTTGCGATGAAGAGAAAAGATTCCTTCTGCACACCGTCCTCTCATGTATCTCGATTGTTGAACATCCTCGGCCTCAACAGGTTCATGAAAAACTTCCAAAAACTGAGCAATGTGACGTCTCCAGCAAAGAAAGAAGCTCAACGCAATATAGACAATTTCTTCCTAAGGAGGGAGGATTGATCCAGGCAGATATTGGTGGCCACCCACATTTTCCAACCAGCTCAAAACAGTTTTCTAGAAATTTTGGCAATTTACTATCTTTAGCAGTTTTAACTTTCGGGGCCATTTTGAGGGCCTAAATGAAGGTTTTTCGGGATAAATCTTCTCAATGATATCTGAATGCATGATTGAGCCCCCAAAATGAATCTCCTCGACGATAAATTTCCAACGGGCTATCATGCACCTAAAATAGAGATCATATGCAAACATTATGACCCCAGGAAGTTGATGTACTAACTTACCCAAACAAGGCCCACATGACTTTTGGCGGTTCATCTCCTAGGGTTAGGTTTTTGGATGTATAGGGTTTTGTTCATTCCTGTTTATTTTGAAAAGGCCTTCAAAGCCTCATTGTAATCATTTTCTTATGAATGCGAGTAGTCGTCACATCTCTTCTCAGAGATAAGTTGCCACCATTCTAGCAAGTCTTTCGCTCTGTATTTTTACAGTCTCTGTACAATTATTTCATTAATAGAAATCATGTATTACTGTATCTATGTGTTTATGGTTGCATCTTTGATACATTTATGTTATATTATTGGATATCTTTGATATTTCTGTTCATTTCTTTATTATATCTCCGCTCTCATTTCGTGCCGAAAATAATCTAGATCAGTGGTATCAGAGCAAGTTGTTCTTGATCATTTTTTTAAGTGCATGTCCCCGAAGAGATCCGAGTATAGCAAGTTGGGTCTTGAACTTGTATCTCTTGAAGAATATATCTCTCACACACCCAAGAAACCCTCAATGGCAGAAGAAAACAAAAACTACGGAGCATACAATCCTATCAATCTGTTGCTTGACCAAGCTCTCACGTGATAGAGGGACGAAATGATGGAGAATTTTTCCCACTTCCTTCAATGCCTGTCGATAGCAGCAAGTTCATCTTCGTCAAGCAGCCACTTTGGAGGCACCTTTCATTTCAAGATACAAGTTAATTTTGATATTCCTGTATTTGAAGGACAGATAAATGCAAAATCCCTAGAAAAATGGTTAACTCTGGTAGAAGGTTATTTCTTTGTTCACAATTTTTCTGACAGAGAAAATATCACCTTCACACTCCTTAAATATCTCCCTCATGTCAAACATTGGTGTGAAACTTACTGGGAGCAAAGTTCCACAGAGGAATCTGGAATATATGGGGCCGAGCCCACTTGCGATGTTTTTGTGGATGTGGTAAAGGAACAATATTACCCTGTTGGAAACTATGAGGACCAGTACATGAGATGGACCACACTGTATCAAGAGAGGGGCCACGTAGTTCCGAAGTTCACCAATTCCTTCCTTACTTTCCACACCAATATGGGTATCAAAGACTCCAAATGACATTTGGTTCTGAAATACCGTGGGGCTCTACACAGATACATCCAAACTGAAATGGATTTTCTGGACATCTCATCACTCGGTGCTTCCTATCGATATGCTATTAAAATTGAGCAGAAATTTAAGCACTAGAACAAATAGGAGTTCAGGTATGCAAATCCGCAACAACCAAAGTATGAAAAAAATGGACCTAACAAATAGTCTCTCGAAAACCAATCCAATCCACAAGAAAAGAAGGGTCACGGGAAGACAAAGAAGGACACCAGAAAATGGTGTGATTTCCACAAAATCTCCTGGAACAACACCGATGAATGTCGCTCAAAACAATCATTGGTGGATGATATCAAAGACAAGGAGCCGAACATTGATTCAGAATATGATTATGAAAATACTGGTAAAGGACAAATCATTGATGTAGACCCCACTCCTATTTCCGTGACCGCAATAATTCAACCAGAAGAAACAATAGATCCCGAAGAGGGGGAGCGCCTTTTTCATTCTCAAATGTTGGTGAAGGGGACCCCGTTGCACTTTATTGTTGATAGCAGAATCTCAATGAACCTCATCTCAGTAAAGGTTATCAAACAGTTGGGATTGTCGATAACACCACACCTGCAGCCATACAACATCGGGTAGCTTCGCTAAGGACGAGATCTTCGTGTCAGTCAACAATGTTGATTGTCAGACAACATCCATCCCTTCAAGGATGAGGTATTATGTGATGTTGCCCCACTAGATGTCTGTGATGTTCTCTTGGGCCAACCATATATGTGTAGACACCATGTTGTTTTTGAGTCTCAACCTCGCAGTGTAATTGTTTCTCTAGGGGGTCATCTCTACAGAATACCAGACGTAGTTTTGACTATTGCTCCACCTAAACAGTTCCGCAAGGTAGTATCTCATACTGTAAAATTTAGCTTCTTCACAATCTATTCAAAAGGGGAACAGAAGGACACTGCAACCACTACAGCCTCGCCCTAAGAACCTTCTATCCAAAAGAAGTTGGTCGACAAGGTTGCAGAAAAGCACAAATATTTCTTCTACACATCATACTCTCGTGTATCTCAACTTGTTGAACATCCTCAACCTCAACAGGCTCGTGACAGACTTCCACAAACTGAGCAGCGCGATGTGTCCAACAAGGCAAGCAACTCACCAAGATACAGATTCAGCAAACACTTTTCCCTCTCCCCAAGGAACTCAACGCAATGGATACCATTTATTCCTAAGGAGGGAGGATTTATCAAGGTGGATATCAGTGGCCACCCACCTTTTCCAACCGGCTCAAAACAATTTTCTGGCAATTTACTATTTTTAGCAGTTTTAACTTCCGGGGCCATTTTGAGGGTGTAAATGAAGGTTTTTCGGGATCGAGCTTCTCAATGATAGACTAAGGCATGATTTATCCTCCAAAATGAATCTCCTCGACGATACCTTTCAAACGGGCTATAATGTGCCTAAAACGGAGATCGTATGCAAAAGTTACGACCTCAGGAAGTTGATGTACTAACTTACCCAAACAGGGCCCACATGACTTTGCCGCTTCATTTCCTAGGGTTAGGTTTTTGGATGTATAGGTTTTTTTCCATTCCTTTTTATTGTAAAAAGTCCTTCAAAGCCTCATTGTAATCATCTTCTTTCAAATGCGAGTAGCCATCACATCTCTTCTCAAAGATAAGCTGCCACCATTCTAGCAAGTCTTTCACTCTGTATTTTTATAGTCTCTATACAATTATTTCATTAGTAGAAATCGTGTATTACTGTATCTCTATGTTTATGGTTGCATGTATAATACATTTATGTTATATTATTGGATATCCACGATATCTCTGTGCATTTATTTATTATATCTCCACTCTCATTTTGTGTCGAAAATAATCTGGATCAGTGGTATCATAACAGGCTGCTCTTGATCATTTTTTTAAGTGCATGTCCCTAATGAGGTCCGAGTATAGCAAGTTGGGTCTTGAGCTTGTATCTCTTGAAGACAATCATTCTCGCACACCCAAGAAACCCTCAATGGTGGAAGAAAATAAAAACGATGGAGTAGATGATCCTATCAATCTGTTGCTTGAGAGAGCTCTCAGGCGACAAATGGACAAAATGATGGAGAATGTTTTCCACATCTTTCAACACATGCCAATAGCAGCAGGTGCATCTTCATTAAGTGGCCACTTTGGAGGCACCTCACTTTTCAAGGTAAAATTTATTTTTTATATTCTTGTATTTGAAGGATAGATTAATGGAGAAGCCCTAGAAAAATGGTTAACTCTGCTAGAAGGTTATTTCTCTGTTCACAATTTTTCCAATAGAGAAAATATCACCTTTGCACTTCTTAAAGCTCTCCCTCATGTAAAAAATTGGTGGAAAACTTATCGGGAGAAAAGTTCCACAACGGTGTTTAGAATATATGGGGTCGAGCCCACCTGGTATTATTGTATGGATGCAATAAAGAAACAATATTACCCTATTGACAACTATGAGGACCAATACATGAGATGGACCACACTGCGGCAAGAGAGGGGCCAAGCAGTTCTGGAGTTCACCAATGCCTTTCATACTTTGCGCATGAAGATGGGTATCAAAGAATGTGAATGACATTTGATTCTGAAATACCGTGGGGCCTACACAGATACATCCAAACTGAAATGGATTTTCTGGACATCTCATCACTCAATGCTGCCTATCGATATGTTGTCAAAATAGAGCAGGAATTTAAGTACCAAAACAAACCGAAGTTTGAGAATGCAAAATTCGCAACAACCAAAGTATGACAAAGACGGCCCTAACAAGCAGTCTCTCGAAAACCAATCCAAACCATAGGAAAAGAAGGGTCATGGGAAGACAAAGAAGGACACCAGAAAATGGTGTGATTTCCACAAAATCCCCTGGCGCGACACCAATGAATGTCGCTCAAAACAGTCATTAGTGGTCAAGATCAAAGACAGGGAGTCGAACCCTGATTCAAAATCTGATTTTGAAAATACTGGTAAAGGAAAGATCATTGATGTAGACCCCACTGCTACTGTCACGACTGCAACAATTCAACCAGAAGAACCAACAGATCCTGAAGAGGGGGAGCAAATTTTTCATTCACAAATGTGGGTGAAGGGGATCCCGCTTCATTTTATTGTTGATAGCCAAAGCCAGAAGAACCTCATCTCAGCAGAGGTCGTCAAATAGTTGGGATTTTCGACAACACCACACCCTGAACCATACAACATCATGTGGCTTCGCCAAGGACAAGATCTTCGTGTCATCCAATAGTTCCTATTGTCATATGACATCCAACCCTTAAAGGATGAGGTGTTATGTGATGTTTCCCCACTAGATGTCTGTGATGTTCTCTTGGGCCAGCCATATATGTGGAGACACCATGTTGTTTATGAGTCTCGACCCCGCAGTGTCATTGTTTCTCTAGGCGGTCATCTCTACATAATACCAGAGGTAGTTTTGACTATTGTTCTACCTAAACAGTGTCGCAATGTAGTATCTCATACTACAAAATTTAGCTTCTTCACAATCTGTTCAAAAGGGGAACAAAAGGACATTGCAACCACTGCAACCTCGCCCCAAGCACCTTCTATCCAACAAAAGAAGGTCGACAAGGTTGTGGAAAAGAATAAATATTCCTTCTACACACCGTCCTCTCATGTATCTTAACTTGTTGAACATCCTTAACCTCAATAGGTTCATGATAGACTTCCACAAACTGAGCAGTGTGACATCTCCAACAAGGCAAGCAACTCGCCAAGATGCAGATTCAACAAACGCTTTCCCTCTCCCCCGACAAATCAATGCAATGGAGACCATTTATTCCTAAGGAGGGAGGATTGATCTAGGTGGATATCAGTGGCCACCCACCTTTTCCAACCAGATCAAAACAATTTTCTCGCAATTTTGGCAATTTACTATTTTTAGCAGTTTTAACTTCCAGGGCCATTTTGAGGGCCTAAATGAAGGTTTTTCGTGATCTATCTTCTCAATGATAGTTGAAGGCATGATTG
>JZKD02S0693286.1:0-10446 GCA_000966675.3 Picea glauca
AGAAGAAGCTAGAGTTCAGAGCCAGTCAGCCCTCATGATCCAGTAGGGAGGAGCAACCTCCCCAGAACAGTTCATAGGAGATCAGACTTCAAATGAGGTCAGCACATGCAAAGGGAGAAGATGACTCTGAAGATTATATAAACTCAGAGGGAGTCAAGCTTCAGAGGGAGCATGTAGACTCAGACTGAGCCTGATCTCATAGAGATTCAGTGGCTTAAAGACTTTCATTCAGAAAGTATTCCTCCTCATATTCAGATGGGAGAGAGAGACGTCTTCCAGGACTGACAGACAGGAGGCTAAATCGAAGCATCAGAGGCTTCGAAGAGATATGAGACCTCCTGGGAGGATTCCCTTGTTTCAGTGACAGAGGAGGAAGCTAGTCAGAAGGACTAGGATATGGATTTTGCCTTGGTTTTGAGACCAAAAGGGAAGTCAATGGTGACTTCCAAGTTGATCTACAAAGATCAAGCTTCATTTATGGTCAGAGGATTCTCCCGACAAGAGGGAGAAGATTATGACGAGACACTTGCTCCAGTAGCCAGAAGAAGTGTACATAGAGCAGCCACAAGATACATGAGAAGGAGTCTCATGTCTGCAGACTGAAGACGGCTTTGTACGGGCCTAAGCAGGCACCCAGGGCATGATATGCCAGATCAGACAGTTACTTGATGAGCTTGGGAATGGTTGCCCATTGATCCTATATGTGGATGGCCTGTTTCTTACAGGGGATGAGAAGCTCACAGATGGGTGCAAGAGGGAACTCACTTTAGAGTTCGAAATGAAGGATTTGGATTTGATGGGATTGAAGGTGTGGCAGAGACCAGATGAGATTTTCCTTAGCCAAGGAAAATATACTGTTGAGATCCTATAGAGACTCAGGATGATGGACTGCAAGTCCATGGTCACACCTATGCTGACAAATCTGAAGATCTTGAGTGAATCATCTTTAGATTTGGTGGTTTGGTGGATCCCACTATGTATAGACAGTTGATTGGATCCTTGATGTACCTGGTTAACAACAGGCCAGACATATGCTTTGCAATGAATGCTTGAGTCAGTACATGGTTGAACCTAGACATGTACATTGGATGGCAGCAAAACATATGTTGAGGTACCTACGTGGTACGACTGAATATGGATTGAGATATGTCTCGAATGGAGATGTGAAGTTGCAGGGTTATACAGACTCTGACTGGGCAAGAAGTGCAGTGGACCGAAAAAGCACATCTGGATGCTGCTTCAGTTTGGGATCAGGTATGATCTCATGGTTGAGCAGGAAGTAAACATCAGCGGCACTCAGTACGACAGAGGCAGAGTATAGCACAGCTAGTGTGGAAAGTCGTGAAGCAGTGTGGCTTCGGAAGTTGCTTACAGGGATATTTGATCTAGAGTTGGAGCGAACTTTGATACATTGTGACAATCAAAGTTGCGTGAGGCTTTCAGAGAACCCTGTCTTTCATGACAAGTCAAAGCACATAGAGATCAAATATCATTACATCTGAGACATGGTGCAGAGAGGAGCTATAGAGCTCCAGTACATATCCACGGATGAGCAGATAGCGGACATTCTCACCAAGCCTCTGTCTAGAGTGAAGTATGAGTACTTCAGAGACAAGCTTGGCATGATGCAGAATGTCCACCCTCGTTGAGAGGGAGGTGTGTTGTTTCTCCTCTTCTCGGCTAACCCCTCTGGCTAAGGGTTCCCTAGATCAGTCATGTGAGGTGACTGAGGGGGTAATACATTGTCGGACCTGATGAGAGAAGAAACACCACACGCATAGTCGTGAGGACTATGGGCGTAGCTTCATGCTACTAGATGAGACTATAACTATGGCTCATGGCATGGTAGTAGTTGTGTGCTACTAGTTGATTGTTGCATATTTATAGAGACATCAACTATGACTATGGTCGATGGCATGGTAGTAGTTGTGTGCTACTAGTTGATTGTTGCATAGTTATAGACTATAACTATGGTTGATGGCATGGTAGTAGATGTGTGCTACTAGTTGATTGTTGCATAGTCATAGCGATTGCAGACTATGATTATGGTTGATGGCATGGTAGTAACTGTGTGCTACTGGTTGATTGTTGCATAATCATAGAGACTGTTGGACTGCATAGCCGTAGCTGGTTTAGTTACCAGTTGATTGCAGGATAGAGACCTTGTGTCTCTGGACAGTAGTTGTGTACTACTACGGTGGATGTGTTCCACTGGCAATGATTGTATATCACTAGACAGTAGTCGTGTGCTACTACGATGGATGTGTTCCACTGGCGGTGGTTGTGTACCACTGGACAGTAGTTATGTACTACTATGGTTTGGCAACAGATTGGATAGCATTGTAGTAGTTGTGCACTACTAGTTGATTTCCATGGAGACTACCCAACCGCTTGGAGGTAGTTGTGTGCTACTAGATGATTGCAGCATAGTCATGGAGACCATGACAGACAATTTGAGCTACCGATGGCATGGTAGTAGTTGTGTGCTACTAGTTGATTGCAGAGTAGTCAGTGAACTACAAGATGAAGACATTGTGAAAGATACCTCCCTAGCTAAGAGGGAGTGTTGATGTTTTGGTAGTTGTGGGAGGTACTTTCCCTCCTAGACGACTTTTCTTAGACGAGAAGAAGATTCCAGAAGCAAGAGAACCATTGAATAGATGTGGAAATACACCATAAGAGAAGTCGGCCCAAAAGAATAAAGAGTAATGAAGTGACACCTTTTCAGAAGAGAAGTCAGCCCAGTAAAGAGGACAAGAAGACTATAAATAGGAGGTGCCTTAGCTCATTTGGACACACTCACTCACACTCTCTCATCCACTCAGAAGGAAGGCGCAAGTTTGAGGAAGGTGACGCAACAGCTGCAGTGGCAAAGGTTATTCTTGTTCAGTCTCTGTGGTATCTCTCTCTTGTGCGCTACCATTGTATGGTGATGCTACTGTAGCTGGGGTGGTATTTCTGGTTGTACTTTGAGCTAGCCTTTGTGCTAGGGTTTATCTGTTGGTTCATGATTAGACTTGTTTTGTGAACGAAATCTATCTAAGAAAGGTTGTTGGGTTTTCCCCCCATTTGGGGTTTTCCCGGGATAAATCTCTTGTGTTCTTTTGTCTCTTGTTTATGTTGCTCAATACATGATATATAAGTTAATGTTAACAAGTAAAAGAACATTGGTAACTCTATTGCTCTGTAAATAAAGAAAATTTAACATATCGTACGGATCCATACAATTGTATAGAATCCGCACAGTGAGGTCGTGCGGCAGCCATGTAGTTTGTATCGTAGGTTGTACAGCAAAGAATCGTTGTTTCTGGTTTTTCCAGCAGTTGTACCTTTCAGTCATGCTATAAAAGCTCAAGTTCAAGGTGTTTTTTGGTATCCATGCAATGCTGTTTTTTTTGGTAGCTTGTGGAGGTTTCCTTGTAAGTTTTTCGAAGGATTGGAGGTTTCCTTGTTGAAGAAAATTAAAGGATATCTGTTAACAAAGTAAAGGTATACAAAAAAATTGCAAACCCCTCAATAGTGTGGCCTTTATCTTCACAACTCTAACATGCAGGGTGGCTGCAATAAGGTAATTGCTTCTATGTTGTACATATTTGTTTTTTGTATAATATATGTAGTATTTTCTCAAAAAAATGCACAAGCGACTAGTAGTTGTAGAAAAATCAACATACACACATCAAAAGAGAGGATTAAGGGACTCACCAATATTGTGTAGGTTTTATGCAATTGCTTGCAAATTTATTTTGATTTAAGCTCCTCGATAATCAGATACAACATTACAACCAGTCTTGGGTGCTAGGTAGGATGGCCAATACCTCCCTAAATTCTTCCCATTAACCCAAACATGACCCTTTCCCAGACTCTCCAAATCCAATGCTACAAGATTGTCACCTTCTGGGTCATCAAAAACCATCTATAGATTGACAAAGAAACAAATCCATGACTTAGAAAGGATACTAGATGATAAAATCAATATAAACAAGCAAGGAAAGTCTTGGAATGCAATCAAGTACAGTGTTAAAATTATTTCCGCAGTGACCTTGATCTCGGCTCTAATAAAAAGAAATTTGATGGCAATGAGAACAATGGTTTGGCCCTCCTGAGATTGGTTGTTGATGGTAAACACCTTCCCTCTCATTCCCCAACAACTGCAAAGACAAATGAGTAAAAAAAAACAAAATCGACACTTTAAGAGGCTCAAAATTGGCTTGCTAATTTTTTCCAATTTTTGCCTTTTTTTCCCGATTTTTTAAATCGTGATGTTGTCGATTTTTTGGCGATTTTTTGATCTATGATTTGAACTATCCATCAATCAAATTGTTGGCCTTTGGAACCCCATTAATCAAATTAGTTTCCCTAAAATTTGAAATTCATAGTTTCATCATTAACATGGCCAAAGGCCAAGCGTAATGTCATAATTGGTTTTGGAAGGTTCATAAATGAATTAATGAGCTCCTTCCAAAGGTCTGAAATATACATGGGAATCTTCATCCTTTTCTTTGTCAAATCCCTTCATTCCTTTTTATTTTGTGTTCCTTCGCTCCTTCATATTCCGAATTCATTTGTTTGTCTTTTTCTCAAGTCACATTGATAGTCTATGAATAAATGAATTTACAAAGCCCAAAGTGGGTCCTACCAATTGGATGGGCATCATGTTGTTGTGCATTCAAAAGTTATGTGAACAAACGATTTGAAAGCTTCCCGATCGTTCTTTACCTTTGTGAATTTCCTTAGACCAAGGTTTTGCAATCAGTGGACTTCTTAACAAATTTAACAAAGTCTTCCTTTGTTCAACCCTGACCCAAGCTTTCGAAGCTCCGAGGTTGAGGAACTTCCAACTCCAGAGGCTTTATAAATGAGTTACCAAAGCCCTTTTCCTATTTGTTTCTTTCCCTTCTGAACTTCTGCAAAGTAAGTTATATTGTGGGGGTGTTTATTCTCCCTTTCAAATTTCGAAATGACTCCATACAAAACTAAGAGAATTGAACTTAAACTTGAAAATATGTTTGGTTTTATGCAAGATTGTTGTAAACCCTAGAGATGATCTTGCATCAAAATATTAATGAAAAACATCTAGTAGAACCATGTAAGGAGGCTTTTCAAGCATAGTCCCAACTTGGAATTCCCAACATCAACAATACAACCCTCATCAATATCACCATTGCTAGGCCCACTCCATCACGATGTAGGGTTCAAACCATGCAAACCAAACCATCTATGCTCTTGCCATGTGTTTATGTGTTGTGATTAATCCCACATGCATAACAATTGTGAGACAAAGGGGGTTTATAAGGCATTACCCGCACCAACAACTTTGCCAATTCAAAAGCTAGCTTTGGGGTGCAAATCCCTAGATTAGTGTGATATCGTCATCCCTCATTTTGGTATTAACATTGGCAGCAATATCAGGTGACATGCCTTGTAGACCCTATGATGGGATTTCATTCCTATAAGTACTCTACTCCATAATTACCAGAAGCCCCCCCCACCCCACTCTGGAGCGTCGAGGAAGCCACCCTTTGAGCGAGCTTCAAAAATTCGGGAGCGTGCTCCGAGCAGTTTTGGGACGCTCCCTGCCCTTTTGGGAGCGCCACGCTCCCTAGGACACTCCCAAAGCCTGGGAGCACCCTCCCTAAACACTCCCTAGACACTCCCTAATGGTAATGTTAAATTCTTAAAGTAAAAGGATAAAAATGAAAGATAAAGGAAATGTCATTGGACATTTTTATCCTTCATTTTTATCCTTTTACTTAAATTTTTAACATTACCATTAATTGTTTCGGGATGTTTGAGAGTGGTTCCATGTAATGTTCGCAAGCCAATTTTTTCGCTTGGGAACACTAGCTAACCACTGAATTAATTGTTTGGTTGTTTGTGTATGCAGGTTGGCCTCTTAGATTTCGGCCTTAGGGTTATTTTCAGTTATTCAGCACAATTCTTGAAGATATACTCGATACTATGCAAGATATAATCAATACACAAGATATGGAACTCCAATGCACAGATCTGACCTTTTTATTAAGAAGAGCAAGAACCTGATACAATATAGAAGCAGATCTGGAATAACATCAGATGGCTCCAAGATAAAAGATATGAGTTGCTACAAAATGCTCCCGATAATACCCAACAAGCCTCCAAAGGCTGAATATGAGATGAAAGACCAAATACAAAAGATGTTAGGGTTACGTCCAACCCCCCCTAGCTGCTGGCACGTCCTGTTGGATGGATGAGAAGGCCAAGGTTTCGGCCCAGCTGAAGAAGATCTCCAAGTGATTCCAAACTCCACCAAAAGATAGATCAGGGCAAGGGAAATCCCTCCCTGAAGTTTGAAGTCCAAATGCTGAGTCTTTCTCCTCCAACTGCTGAAACCCTAATCAATATTGTGCCCTCCTAAAACCCTGAAGTGCCAATAATTCGGCCTGGATGAAGGAATCCTCCAAAACTTCTGAAACTCTCTAGGATGATAGATCGGGCTGCCACAAGTCACCTGGAGAAGTCTCACAATCAGATCTGAGGTATAACCCCCTAGATCTGAGAATATATGAATCACCAATACGCCCTCCTTCTCTCAAAGCGGTCCCAAATCTGTAGCTAATAATCTGGCCGTAGTAACTCCTCCAAAATACCTCCAAAATGATGAGCAAGGTCCTACAAGCAAAACCCAAGTGCTAGAATGTCTCAAGGCTCTCTCACAATGCTAGATTGAACTTCTCCTCATGCAATGATGTGCCCCTGCTCGAAAACCCTGAATGGTACGGCCCTGCTGCCCTCCTGGATCGATGTTGGACCCTGTGATGAGTGTAGAATGGTGTGGGTGGAGTATTTCATCCCCAAGACCAAGCTTGGAACAAGGTGAGTGGAATCTTTCACCACAGAGTTGTTCTCTAGGGTTTGTAATCTCAAAACCCTCAAAACTGTGTGCTCAAGAGCTCAACAAGCAAATACCAAATATCCAAGATGAGTGAAAGGTGCACCCTAGCCTTTCCTTTATACTTCCATTCTATTTCCCTGTTGAGTTAGTTTAACCCCTGGGTTCAACTCCTAACTCAACCTCTAGTGTTCTAATTCTTCATTGAGTTACTTTTTATCCTTTTTCCCTTTTTCCCAAGTCAACTTCAAAATATAACATTGAGTTAGCTAACCTTTCCCCATGTTGTATGAGACTATGGTCTAGTGGGGATGTCTAGACCACTAAGTCTTCCCAGACCTCTTCATCAAGAGGCGGGGGACATTATAGTCTCCCCTGCTAGAAATTGCTTGTCCACAAGCAATTCCAAACCTGTTTCCCATACCACCTATTCATTCTCCCACGTGGCATCCTCAATGGGCAAATCCTTCCATTTGATCAGGTATTCTTTGATGCTTCTCTTCCAGAGCTTCTTCTCCCAAACCTCCAATATCTCCTCCGGTACCAGAACCAGTTGCCCCTATTCATATAGAGGTGGCAACACCTCCAGTGGGGTGATGTGTTGGCCGATGGCCCTCTTCAGGCAGGACACATGGAAAACATTGTGTATCCTGCTATCCTGTGGGAGCTCCAACTCATAAGCTACGGCCCCTACCTTCCTGCTAATCCTATAGGGCCCAAAGAAACAGGGTTGGAGCTTTTCTACTTCACGTCTTTTTATAGAAGCCTGTCGGTATGGTTGGAGCCTTAGGTAGACTAAGTCACCAACCTCAAAGGTACGCTCTACCCTGTGTCTATCTGCTTGGACATTCTGCTGATTTTGTGCCTTCTATAAATGATCCTTCAACTCCCTAAGGATGTCTTGACTTTGTTGTACCCAATCCTGTACCATGGGGGCTCTGTTGTCACCAAAAGCAATCTCTACAAAAGAGAGTGAGTCATAATTGTACAATGCCCTGAATGGGGTCATGCCTATGGATATGTGATGGGTAGTGTTGTAACAGTATTCCCCCAAGTATAGCCACCTGACCCATGCCTTATGCTGCCCTGCTACATAGTTCCTCAGATAGCCTTCTACCCATTTATTGACTATTTCGGTCTGCCCGTCTGTCTGAGGATGATAGCTAGTGCTAGGGGTCAAAGTTGTACCAACCAGCTTGAATAACTCCTGCCAAAACGTACTCATAAATCGGTTGTCCCTGTCACTAACAATGGTTTTGGGTAGCCCATGTAGTCTGAAGATCTCTCTGAAAAACAACTTGGCCACCTGTGCTGCATTGAAGTCTGTAGCAATGGAAAAGAAGTGTGCAAATTTCGTCAACCTGTCCACCACTACGAAAATACAGTCCTTACCTTGCGCGCTTGGCAACCCTATGATGAAGTCCATGGAGATGCTCTCCCATTTGTGCTCTGGGATGGGTAAGGGTTGTAGTAGTCCTACTGGGTGAGTGTGCTCGTTCTTATTCTCCTGGCAAGTAGTGCATTCCTTGACATGATTCATCACATCCTCTTTGAGGCCCTTCCATGAGAACCTCTCCCTTACTTGCTCGTATGTCTTGCCGATCCCTTGGTGCCCTGCCATTGGTGAGTCATGACATGTCTGTAATATCTTGGCCTTGAAGGTCGATTCAGAAACCAGAAAGATTCGGCCCTTGTAATAGATAATGCCATTGATGACCCTGAAGTTATCATCCTGTATTTGTCCATCCATCACCTGACAAGTGAACTGAATTTTTGAGTATTCTATCACAAGGAGGTCCTTCCAATCAACTGATACATCTGTCATGGCATAGATCGATGGCCTCCTGGATAGTGCATCTGCCACTACATTGTTTTTCCCTCTGATGAATTCAATGTCAAAGTCATAGGCCTGTATCTAGCTGACCCATTTTTGTTGCCTTTCATTTAAGTCCTTCTGCTCCAAGAAGTACTTAAGGTTGTTGTGGTCTGATTTCACCACAAATCTAGCACCGACCAAGTATTGCCTGAATTTGGCCAAGGCGTGCATGATGGCCAGCATCTCTTTGTCGTAGATGGTGTAAAGTAACTCAGGTCCCCTGAGTTTTCGACTCTCATAGGCAAGAGGGTGCCTATTCTGCATCAGTACGGCCCCAATGCCTTTTCCTGAGGCATCACACTCCAAAGTGAAAGGTTGGCCGAAATCTGGTAAGGCCAAAACTAGGCATGTGCTCATCACTTTTTTCATCTTGTCAAATGTAAATTGGGCTTTCTCACTCCATTTGAAAGCTCCCTTCTTGGTCAAATCAGTCAAAGGTGCACAAAGTTGTGAGAACCCTTTGACAAACTTCCTGTAATAAGTGAAAATGCCTAGGAATCCCCTCAACTCTGTAAGGGTTTTAGGTGTAGGCCACTCCATTATGGCTTGAATCTTCTCCTGATGCACCTATACTCCTTTCACCCCAATAATATGTCCCAAGTAGAGGACCTATGTCATTCCAAATTCACATTTGGATTCTTTGGCATACAGTGATTGATCCCCCATGATAGTCAATATCTGGTCCACATGTCGAAGGTGTTCCTCCCACGTCTTGCTATAGATCAGTAAGTCATCAAAGAATACAAGGAGATGCTCCCTCAACTGTTTGTTGAAGACATCGTTCATACATGACTGGAACGTGGTTGGGGCATTGGTTAGCCCAAAAGGCATCACCAAGAACTCATAGTGGCCATAATGACACCTGAAAGCAGTTTTCGGGATGTCCTCCTCCCTCATTTTGATTTGATGGTAACCAGAGTGCAGGTCAATCTTAATGAAATAAATAGCCCCATGGAGCTCATCCAATAGCTCATCAATCCTTGGAATTGGATACCTGTTTTTGATTGTCTTCTTGTTTAGTGCTCTGAAGTCAATGCACATGCGCATGGTTTTGTCCTTCTTTTTTACCAACACCACTGAAGATGCAAAAGGGCTAGAACTCGATCTGATGTGCCCCATGTCCAAGAGCTCCTTAATTGCCTTTTCTATTTCATCCTTATACTTCTTTGGGTGTCTGTAAGGCGTGGTGATGACTGGTTTTGCTCCTTTCTCCAACTCAATGATATGTTCAAATCCCTTGTCGGGTGGTACACCTGGTGGGATAGGTCCAAACACCTTACTGTGTTTGTCAATGATTTCTTGAATCTCTGGTGTGTAGTGAATTTTCCCCTTCTTGTCCACACGTGCCAAAATCTTGCACTCAGCAGCATACACAATCTCATCTCTCCTGAAAATGGCCTCCATCCTCTTGGTCATGACTACCTTCGCTGAGTTACCTGTCATGCCTTTGAGGACCACCTTTCGTCCACCCTCCTCTATGAAAGACATTTCCATGGTCTTGTTGTTGGTAATGATAGGCCCCAACGTACTGAGCCATTGTACTCCAAGATTATGTTTGTGTCCGGAAGGTCCATCACATAAACATCCTGTACCAAATCATGTCTCCCCAATGTAAGCTTCATGCCTGGAATGTACCTGTTACAAGGCATGGTGCTTCCACCTGCTACCTCCACCTTGAATCCTTCAAATTCAACCGTGGGTA
>JZKD02S0693297.1:0-15257 GCA_000966675.3 Picea glauca
ACTTTATACATGATCACCTTGTCAAATAGTTTTCAATGCACTGTGGCATATCAAAAGTGGGATATTTTAAATTAAGATACTATTCTATCCCTCTTTTAATGAAAATGGGCACTCAAATTTGTCCCATATCTGCATCTACATGATTCTGATTTGGAAAAGTTTGCTTAATTGATATTCTTATGAGTTTTGGGCTTGATGTCCCACACACAGTAAATGGAAAGTTTGAGTGAGTAATTATACCCATTTGATATTGAAACCAATGATATAGGTGGATATCAGTGGCCACCCACCTTTTCCAACTGACTCAAAACAATTTTCTGGTAATTTCAAGGTAATTTACTATTTTTAGCAATTTTTAACTTTCGGGGCCATTTTGAGGTCCTAAATGAAGGTTTTTCGGGATCAAGCTTCTCAATGATAGAAAAAGACTCATAGGTCCCAAAATGAATCTCCTCGACGATACCTTTACAACAATCTATTGTTCTCCCCAAATGGAGATCGTATGCCAAAGTTACATCCCTGGGAAGTTGATACACCAAACTACTCAAAACAGGGTCCACAAAATTGTTGGCTTTTCATCCTCTAGGGTTAGGGTTTTGGATTTTATTTATGATAAAAAGGCCTTTGGAGCCTCATTTTAAAACCATCCTCTTGCGAATGTGAGTAGTTATCACATCTCTTCTTAGAGATAAGCTGCCACCATTCTAGCGAGTCTTTCACTTTGTATTTTTACAGTCTTTGTACATTTTCGCTCATTAATAGAAAATTGTGTATTACTGTATCTCTGTGTTTATGGTTTCATCTCTGATACATTTTTTTTATATTATTTTATATTCGAGATATCTCTGTACATTTGTTTATTATATCTCCTCTCTCATTTCATGCCAAAAATAATCCGGATCATTGGTATCAGAGCAGGCTGCTCTTGATCATTTTTTAGTGCATGTCCCCGACAAGGTCCGAGTATAGAAAGTTGGGTCTCAAGATTTTCTCTCTTGAGGAAAATCACTCTCGTACGCCAAAGAAACCATCCATGATGGAAGACAAGAAAAACAACAGAGCAAAATATTTTATTAATTTGTTGCTTGAGCAAGATCTCATGTGACAGAGGGATGAAATGATGGATAATTTTGCCCACATCCTTCAATGCTTGCCAATAAAAAAAGGTGCGTCTTCATCAAATGCCCACTTTGGAGGCACCTCACCTTTCAAGGTACCTGTTAATTTTGATATTCCCATATTTGAAGTTCACATAGATGAGAATGCCCTAGACAAATGGTTGAATCTGCTAGAAGGTTAATTCTCTGTTCACCATTTTTCTGTCAGGGAAAAGATCACCTTCGCACTCCTTAAGGATCTACCCCATGTCAAACATTCATGGGAAACTTATTGGGAGAAAAGTTCCACAGAGGAGTCTGGAATATATGGGGCCAGTCCCACTTGGGATTTTTTTGTGGATGTGGTCAAGGAACAATATTACCCTGTTGGAAACTATGAAGACCAGTACATGAGATGGACCACACTACGCCAAGAGAGGGGCTAAGCAGTGTCGAAGTTCACCAATTCCTTCCATACCTTGTGCACCAAGGTGGGTATCAAATACTTTGAGCGACATTTGGTTCTGAAATACCGCAGAGCTTTACATAGATACATCCAAACTGAAATGGATTTTCTGGATATCTCATCACTCGGTGCTGCATATCGACATGCTACTAAAATCGAGCAAAAATTTAGGCACCAGAACAAATGGGAGTTTGGATATGGAAATCTGCAATAACCAAAGCATGAGAAAGACAACCCTAACAAATAGCTTCTTGAAAACCAGTCTAAGCCACAGGAAAAGAAGGGTCATGGGAAGATGAAGAAGGACACTAAAAAATGGTACGATTTCCTCAAAATCCCCTAGAACAACAACGATGAATGTCACTCAAAACAATCATTGGTGGCCAAGATCAAAGACAAGGATCTGAACCATGATTCAGAATTTGATTTTGAAAATACTGGTAAAAGACAGATCATCGACGCAGACCCCACTGCTATTGTTGCGACCACAACAATTCAACTATAAGAACCAATAGATCCTGAAGAGGGGGAGAACCTTTTTCATTCATAGATGTGGGTGAAGGGGACCCCGCTGCATTTTATTTTTGATAGTGGAAGCCATAAGAACCTCATCTCATCAGGGGTCATCAAATAGTTGGGATTGTTGACAACACCACACTCGCAACCATACAACATCAGGTGGCTTTGCCAGGGACGATATCTTCATGTCAACCAACAGTTTCGATTGTCATACAACATCCATCCCTTCAAGGATGAGGTACTAGGTTATGCTTCCCCACTGGATGTTTGTGATGTTCTCTTGGGCCAACCATATATGTGGAAGCACCATGTTGTTTATGAGTCTCGACCCTGTAGTGTCATTGTTACTTTGGGGGGTCATCTCTACAAAATAACAGAGGTAGTTCCAACTACTATCCCACCTAAACAATGCCACAAGATAGTATCTCATACTACAAAATTCAGCTTCTTCACAATTTGTTCGAAAGGTGAACACAAGGATACTACAACCACTACAGTCTTAGACCAAGCACCTTCTATCCAATAGAAGCACGTTGAAAATATTGCAGCAAAGGAAAAAAATTCCTTCTACACATAAGCATATCATGTAGCTAGACTGGTTAAAAATTCCCAACCCTTCCAGCCATACGTTCGTGACAACCTTCAACAAGCTAAGCAATGCAACTTCTCCAACAAGGCAAGCAGCTCATCAAGATTCATATTCAACAAATGCTTTCCCCTCTCCCCTGGGCACTCAACGCAATGGAGACCATTTCTTCCTAAGGAGGTAGGATTGATCTAGGTGGATATCAATGGCCACCCACCTTTTCCAACTGGCTCACAACAATTTTCTAGTAATTTTGGTAATTTACTATTTTTGGCATTTTTTAACTTTTGGGGCCATTTTGAGGGCCTGAATGAATTTTTTTCGAGATCGATCTTCTCAATGATATCCAAAGGCTTTTATTGAGGCCCCAAAATGAATCTCCTCGATGATACCTTTCCAACAATATATTGTGCACCCCAAACAAAGATCGTATGCCAAAGTTACGCCCCGGGGAGGTTGATACACCAAACTACCCAAAAAGGGGTCCACAAAACTGTTGGCTTTTCATCTTCTGGGGTTAGGGTTTTGGATTTTATTTATGATAAAAAGGCCTTTGGAGCCTCATTGTAAAATCATTTTCTTTCGAATGCGGGTAACCCTCACATCTCTTCTCAGAGATAAGCTACCACCATTCTAGCAAGTCTTTCACTCTGTATTTTTACAATCTTTGTACATGTTCGCTCATTAATAGAAAATTGTGTATTACTGTATATTTGTGTTTATGGTTGCATCTCTGATACATTTCTTTTATATTATTGAATATCCGAGATATCTCTATACATTTCTTTATTATGTCTACACTCTCATTTTGTGCCGAAAATAATCCGGATCAACCAATCCAATTTCTTACATTTATTTGGATGATTATTTGGATTTGGAGTTGTTCAAATAATTTATTGCGCATTAAATTTGTTCTTCAATTACTTTCAGACAACATAAATTTTTTGTATATATTTGTTTAGCATAGTGAACTTTGCTGATTTTTATTTCTTTTGAGTTATTTTCCTACAACACCTTTCATTTTAATTTCTAAGCATTGGTTGCACATGTTTTATGCTTCGTTCAATTGGTCTTTTAAGAAGAAGTCTACCTTTTATCTTACAACTTTTTTAATCCAAGTTTCATCTCATGCACACCAACATATATTCTTTTGTAATGCCTGGAAACATGTTTTTGACATTCTGGGCAACATGATAATTTAAGTCTGCTGTTGATATATTTTTCAGAAATTGTATGGAACCAATCATATATTCCTCAACTCATTGGTTTACCAAAGACTCAATCTTACTACTATCAATTATGAGAATTTCATACCTGATATTTTCTTGAACAATATCTTTTCATCCCTTTTGTTTGTTGATTTTGGGTCACTCATTATGGTTACATTCTTGAGTATTTTGATTTTTATCATGGCTGAGAATTACACACTTATCTCATGTTGCGATCCATTCAACTGCTTGAGAGTTGTAAGTATCTCAATGGAATATGTCAATGCAACTTATAAGATACCAAATTTTGAGTTTTCAACATTTGTTTTCATTTC
The DNA here is from genome assembly GCA_000966675.3 of Picea glauca. Taxonomy (NCBI): domain Eukaryota; kingdom Viridiplantae; phylum Streptophyta; class Pinopsida; order Pinales; family Pinaceae; genus Picea; species Picea glauca. The sequence continues at coordinate 4,212 of JZKD02S0693297.1, forward strand.
ATCCATGGTAATAATTTTCAAGATGTGAATTCCTTGTGGGTTGTAACTCATCAATCTATTGGGCCCCACACTCTTCAACATTCCTTGAACCCAAAATTAGTTTATTCATAATAAAAAAATATGAGCATTGTTTGGGTTAGTTTCAGATATCTTCTATTTGATCCCTCATTCTCATGAGCTTTTTGAATTTTGTTTTCCAGAGTTATACATCCCATTCTTTTAATGGAAAACCTATCTAGTGGAGAGACAATATATACACTGTTCTTTTTCATTTCACATTCCTCTTATTCTATGACATATGTAAGCTCGAGGACGTGGAATTTATGGTTTCTCTACTCGGAACACTCTTGATATATTGAGGCTATCAGTTTCATGGACGTGCCCATCATTATAATCTTATCACCTATTAGAAATTCGATCTTAATCAACTCATTCCATTTTGATTTCTAATTGTATCTTTCATTTGAGTTTGGGAAGTCAATCCATCTAGGATGTGACCTAAGATAATTTGTACCCTGTAAGAGTATCTTAATTGATCCTTTTTCATAATTATTTCCTCTTTCCTCTCACAAGGATAAATATTATCATGCTAATGTTTCACATCATCATCTTCAATAATTAAAGGAAACACATACCTTGGGGTGCAATGTTGATAATATTTGAATCATATTTTTATGACTAAGGTTTCTTGATGGATTGGTATTTTAGAATATAGATGTGATTGAAGTATTATGGTCTTGTTTGATTAATTTGATTGACTCTAATTCCAAGAACAAGACATTGTGTCAAGGGATTCAAACTGACAACAATCAATGACACTAAATTATCATATTGAAGAGAATGTTGTGGGAAAGCACATAGTGCTCATATCTTAGGAAGAAGACTGTGATATTTGATTGAATGAAGAGTAGATGGAATACTTGATGATTGCAATGGAATTTGCATAAGTTTTATGATAGCCCACTTAATCTAAGTTTACAATAGATTAGCATGATTTTCATTGAATTAGTTTAATTTTGATCTCGAATTTTGTGTTTTGTTAATTTTCATTTCAATAAGTCAGTTGTTTACGAGGAGGATTTCTTCCCAAATTGTATAAGAGTTGGTCACACCATTCTCTTTGGTTATGCAAGTTTGAAAAACGGCTCATGCCACCAAAAACTCAATATTTTTCTTTTCAAATGAAAGTAACTTAGGGAAGTGTTAGTCTAAACTTGGTTGCTCAAATTCCTTTGTGACATTTTTTGTCAACCAAGATTTTCACCAACTCAACAACTGATAAAAATTATGGTCTCATTCATTTATTTGCATATTTTTTTCTGATCTAGTTGATGTTTGGAGTCATTTTAATGACTATTTTGATAACCTACATAGCTGCCATTTTTCATCTTTGCCTTATCAGATTGAATTATTTGGATCTATTTGGTTAATGATTATCTTTTCTAGAAAAGAAAAAATGGTGCTTTGGTGAGAAATATGAAACATGATGTCTGTTATTAGAAAATTCAGCATTTTCAAAATTGCAAAGGAATTGCTTATGACACGAAATCTTAAAAGCTTATGGGTTTGTGGAATGTTTCATGGAATTGGTTTTTGAAAATATATTTTGATTGAACATCTACATTAAACCATTTTCCTAGATTCTCAAAAGATTGTTTTGTTTCACTAAATGAAAAAAAAATTGTATGTGACAATTGGATTGGAGAATTGTGTTGCAAATATTTTCCACTAGATCATCAATTCTCGTACTCTGATTTGTTTTCATTTCAGATCAAAAACTTTGGGAATATTTTCATTGGGATTGATATTGAATGGTTAACATTTTTTGATTGGTTATTTCCCTTGGATTCCTTTTGATCTTTCATTGAAAACACTTCCTCTATTGTTGTCACCATATTTATTACTCATTGTTGTTTTTTCTTCTCATCTTCCATCCAATTTTCATTCTTTCTATATGACTGACATTCTATCTTCAAATTTATTTTATATTAGTTTTCTTTCCATGAATTGACTTCCAATTTCAGTCTTCCTTTCTTCTTGTCCATATACCTTCAATCTTTTTATTTGAATGTTGGTATTTCCCTAAGATGATTTGAATCTTAGTCTACCTTGATGATTACTCTTTGAATTTGAATAAGGGGTTGGTCCCATTCTAGTCACATACTGAATAATTTTTTTACAAGTCATAAGATGCATGGAATTCTCTATCTGAATGAAAATTCAGGGTTTTTTTGTCGATCTGGCTCCATTTCAGGGTTTTGGATATCGGGAGTTGGAGTCAAGGAGACTCATGACAAAAGTTGTGAATCGCGAAGTGCACTTTGTGGATAAGCGCCTGGTCACTGTCGATGGTCACGAGAAGGGAAGGAGCCAATCCAACGAAGCTCCATTTTGGCGATCGCGACATAAAGAGTAGAGAATCTTCATCACAAGAGTCCCAAAGTTGCGAATCGTGAAGCGCTTTGTGGATAAGCGCTAGGTCACCATTGATGGTCATGAGAAGGGAAGGAGCTAGTCTAGCTAAGCTCTTTTCTTTTCATAGTTTTGGAGATCGCGATATGGAGTGTCGAGAAATCCCATCACAAGAATACTGAAATGCGAAATCGCAAAATCAACGCGATACCCTATGCTTGTAATCCAATGGTGCTAGATACTTGGAAAGCTGATCGAAGGGCTATTGTTTCTCTTCATGATTAACTGTTCAGTTATGACTTAGTTAGCTCAATTGAATCATGATTCTTGAACGGTTAGCGATTCAGTTGCTGAGGCGTTTTCCACCTAGGAGATTCGAGGTGTAATGAAAGAGGTAGTGGGCATAAAAATTAAGAAGCTATGATTGTGTTAGCTGTTCTGAGTGAAAAAGGAGTTGAACTGTAAGAAAGGTAGAAACTTAGAAATGTAAAACAGATGTTGAAAAAATAGAAGTAAGAGAAGAATTGTAAAACAGTTTGAAGCAGAGCAGAATTGCAGTACAGATAGAAGCAGAGTAGAATTGCAGAACAAATAGAAGTAGAGCAGAATTGCAGAACAGATAGAAGCAGAGAAGAATTGCAGAACAGATAGAAGAAGAGTAGAATTGCAGAACAGATAGAAGTAAAGAAGAATTGTAGAACAAAGAAGAAGGGGTAAGAAGTGAGACACTTGTATTGTTTGTTATTCAATCATTTATTCTTAATTAGGGAGGTAGGGTGGTGCTAGGGAGGATTATAGTCCTTTTTTATTCATGTTGGTGCTTGAATACTGAAAGTTGGAGCTTTCATCTGGTTGTGGCTAGAAAAACAGGGTGGCAGGGTGGTGCTTGGGAAAACATAGAGTTTTCTGTATACAAGTTGGTTCTTGTATAAGTGGAAGTAGGTTCTTCCATCCAGTTGGTGTTGGAACACTCAGGGAGTTGGTGCTTCCTTCTAGTGGGTGCTAGAGAATCCAGAGAGTTGGTGCTCTCAACAAGTTGGAGCTTGTACAACAGAGGTAGTAGCCTCACTTTGAGTTGGTGCTCAAACATAGATGATGTACATAACTTAAAATACTGCCTATCATTCGAATAAGAAGAGGTTTTCTCCCTTTATGGGTTTCCTCATGAAAATATGTNGACGATATATTCATGTCAACCAACAGTTTCGATTGTCATACAACATCCATCCCTTCAAGGATGAGGTACTAGGTTATGCTTCCCCACTGGATGTTTGTGATGTTCTCTTGGGCCAACTATATATGTGGAAGCACCATGTTGTTTATGAGTCTCGACCCTGTAGTGTCATTGTTACTTTGGGGGGTCATCTCTACAGAATAATAGAGGTAGTTCCAACTACTGTCCCACCTAAACAATGCCACAAGATAGTATCTCATACTACAAAATTCAGCTTCTTCACAATTTGTTCGAAAGGTGAACACAAGGATACTACAACCGCTACAGTCTTGGACCAAGCACCTTCTATCCAATAGAAGCACGTTGAAAATATTGCAGCAAAGGAAAAAAATTCCTTCTACACATAAGCATATCATGTAGCCAGACTAGTTAAAAATTCCCAACCCTTCCAGCCATAGGTTCGTGACAACCTTCAACAAGCTAAGCAACGCAACTTCTCCAACAAGGCAAGCAGCTCATCAAGATGCATATTCAACAAATGCTTTCCCCTCTCCCCTGGGCACTCAACGCAATGGAGACCATTGCTTCCTAAGGAGGTAGGATTGATCTAGGTGGATATCGATGGCCACCCACCTTTTCCAACTGGCTCACAACAATTTTCTAGTAATTTTGGTAATTTACTATTTTTAGCATTTTTTAACTTTCGGGGCCATTTTGGGGGCCTGAATGAATTTTTTTCGAGATCGATCTTCTCAATGATATCCAAAGGCTTTTATTGAGGCCTCAAAATGAATCTCCTCGATGATACCTTTCCAACGATATATCGTGCACCCCAAACAAAGATCGTATGCCAAAGTTATGCCCCGGGGAGGTTGATACACCAAACTACCCAAAAAGGGGTCCACAAAACTGTTGGCTTTTCATCTTCTGGGGTTAGGGTTTTGGATTTTATTTATGATAAAAAGGCCTTTGGAGCCTCATTGTAAAATCATTTTCTTTCGAATGCGGGTAACCCTCACATCTCTTCTCAGAGATAAGCTACCACCATTCTAGCAAGTCTTTCACTCTGTATTTTTACAATCTTTGTACATGTTCGCTCATTAATAGAAAATTGTGTATTACTGTATATTTGTGTTTATGGTTGCATCTCTGATACATTTCTTTTATATTATTGAATATCCGAGATATCTCTATACATTTCTTTATTATGTCTACACTCTCATTTTGTGCCGAAAATAATCCGGATCAACCAATCCAATTTCTTACATTTATTTGGATGATTATTTGGATTTGGAGTTGTTCAAATAATTTATTGCGCATTAAATTTGTTCTTCAATTACTTTCAGACAACATAAATTTTTTGTATATATTTGTTTAGCATAGTGAACTTTGCTGATTTTTATTTCTTTTGAGTTATTTTCCTACAACACCTTTCATTTTAATTTCTAAGCATTGGTTGCACATGTTTTATGCTTCGTTCAATTGGTCTTTTAAGAAGAAGTCTACCTTTTATCTTACAACTTTTTTAATCCAAGTTTCATCTCATGCACACCAACATATATTCTTTTGTAATGCCTGGAAACATGTTTTTGACATTCTGGGCAACATGATAATTTAAGTCTGCTGTTGATATATTTTTCAGAAATTGTATGGAACCAATCATATATTCCTCAACTCATTGGTTTACCAAAGACTCAATCTTACTACTATCAATTATGAGAATTTCATACCTGATATTTTCTTGAACAATATCTTTTCATCCCTTTTGTTTGTTGATTTTGGGTCACTCATTATGGTTACATTCTTGAGTATTTTGATTTTTATCATGGCTGAGAATTACACACTTATCTCATGTTGCGATCCATTCAACTGCTTGAGAGTTGTAAGTATCTCAATGGAATATGTCAATGCAACTTATAAGATACCAAATTTTGAGTTTTCAACATTTGTTTTCATTTCATCCATGGTAATAATTTTCAAGATGTGAATTCCTTGTGGGTTGTAACTCATCAATCTATTGGGCCCCACACTCTTCAACATTCCTTGAACCCAAAATTAGTTTATTCATAATAAAAAAATATGAGCATTGTTTGGGTTAGTTTCAGATATCTTCTATTTGATCCCTCATTCTCATGAGCTTTTTGAATTTTGTTTTCCAGAGTTATACATCCCATTCTTTTAATGGAAAACCTATCTAGTGGAGAGACAATATATACACTGTTCTTTTTCATTTCACATTCCTCTTATTCTATGACATATGTAAGCTCGAGGACGTGGAATTTATGGTTTCTCTACTCGGAACACTCTTGATATATTGAGGCTATCAGTTTCATGGACGTGCCCATCATTATAATCTTATCACCTATTAGAAATTCGATCTTAATCAACTCATTCCATTTTGATTTCTAATTGTATCTTTCATTTGAGTTTGGGAAGTCAATCCATCTAGGATGTGACCTAAGATAATTTGTACCCTGTAAGAGTATCTTAATTGATCCTTTTTCATAATTATTTCCTCTTTCCTCTCACAAGGATAAATATTATCATGCTAATGTTTCACATCATCATCTTCAATAATTAAAGGAAACACATACCTTGGGGTGCAATGTTGATAATATTTGAATCATATTTTTATGACTAAGGTTTCTTGATGGATTGGTATTTTAGAATATAGATGTGATTGAAGTATTATGGTCTTGTTTGATTAATTTGATTGACTCTAATTCCAAGAACAAGACATTGTGTCAAGGGATTCAAACTGACAACAATCAATGACACTAAATTATCATATTGAAGAGAATGTTGTGGGAAAGCACATAGTGCTCATATCTTAGGAAGAAGACTGTGATATTTGATTGAATGAAGAGTAGATGGAATACTTGATGATTGCAATGGAATTTGCATAAGTTTTATGATAGCCCACTTAATCTAAGTTTACAATAGATTAGCATGATTTTCATTGAATTAGTTTAATTTTGATCTCGAATTTTGTGTTTTGTTAATTTTCATTTCAATAAGTCAGTTGTTTACGAGGAGGATTTCTTCCCAAATTGTATAAGAGTTGGTCACACCATTCTCTTTGGTTATGCAAGTTTGAAAAACGGCTCATGCCACCAAAAACTCAATATTTTTCTTTTCAAATGAAAGTAACTTAGGGAAGTGTTAGTCTAAACTTGGTTGCTCAAATTCCTTTGTGACATTTTTTGTCAACCAAGATTTTCACCAACTCAACAACTGATAAAAATTATGGTCTCATTCATTTATTTGCATATTTTTTTCTGATCTAGTTGATGTTTGGAGTCATTTTAATGACTATTTTGATAACCTACATAGCTGCCATTTTTCATCTTTGCCTTATCAGATTGAATTATTTGGATCTATTTGGTTAATGATTATCTTTTCTAGAAAAGAAAAAATGGTGCTTTGGTGAGAAATATGAAACATGATGTCTGTTATTAGAAAATTCAGCATTTTCAAAATTGCAAAGGAATTGCTTATGACACGAAATCTTAAAAGCTTATGGGTTTGTGGAATGTTTCATGGAATTGGTTTTTGAAAATATATTTTGATTGAACATCTACATTAAACCATTTTCCTAGATTCTCAAAAGATTGTTTTGTTTCACTAAATGAAAAAAAAATTGTATGTGACAATTGGATTGGAGAATTGTGTTGCAAATATTTTCCACTAGATCATCAATTCTCGTACTCTGATTTGTTTTCATTTCAGATCAAAAACTTTGGGAATATTTTCATTGGGATTGATATTGAATGGTTAACATTTTTTGATTGGTTATTTCCCTTGGATTCCTTTTGATCTTTCATTGAAAACACTTCCTCTATTGTTGTCACCATATTTATTACTCATTGTTGTTTTTTCTTCTCATCTTCCATCCAATTTTCATTCTTTCTATATGACTGACATTCTATCTTCAAATTTATTTTATATTAGTTTTCTTTCCATGAATTGACTTCCAATTTCAGTCTTCCTTTCTTCTTGTCCATATACCTTCAATCTTTTTATTTGAATGTTGGTATTTCCCTAAGATGATTTGAATCTTAGTCTACCTTGATGATTACTCTTTGAATTTGAATAAGGGGTTGGTCCCATTCTAGTCACATACTGAATAATTTTTTTACAAGTCATAAGATGCATGGAATTCTCTATCTGAATGAAAATTCAGGGTTTTTTTGTCGATCTGGCTCCATTTCAGGGTTTTGGATATCGGGAGTTGGAGTCAAGGAGACTCATGACAAAAGTTGTGAATCGCGAAGTGCACTTTGTGGATAAGCGCCTGGTCACTGTCGATGGTCACGAGAAGGGAAGGAGCCAATCCAACGAAGCTCCATTTTGGCGATCGCGACATAAAGAGTAGAGAATCTTCATCACAAGAGTCCCAAAGTTGCGAATCGTGAAGCGCTTTGTGGATAAGCGCTAGGTCACCATTGATGGTCATGAGAAGGGAAGGAGCTAGTCTAGCTAAGCTCTTTTCTTTTCATAGTTTTGGAGATCGCGATATGGAGTGTCGAGAAATCCCATCACAAGAATACTGAAATGCGAAATCGCAAAATCAACGCGATACCCTATGCTTGTAATCCAATGGTGCTAGATACTTGGAAAGCTGATCGAAGGGCTATTGTTTCTCTTCATGATTAACTGTTCAGTTATGACTTAGTTAGCTCAATTGAATCATGATTCTTGAACGGTTAGCGATTCAGTTGCTGAGGCGTTTTCCACCTAGGAGATTCGAGGTGTAATGAAAGAGGTAGTGGGCATAAAAATTAAGAAGCTATGATTGTGTTAGCTGTTCTGAGTGAAAAAGGAGTTGAACTGTAAGAAAGGTAGAAACTTAGAAATGTAAAACAGATGTTGAAAAAATAGAAGTAAGAGAAGAATTGTAAAACAGTTTGAAGCAGAGCAGAATTGCAGTACAGATAGAAGCAGAGTAGAATTGCAGAACAAATAGAAGTAGAGCAGAATTGCAGAACAGATAGAAGCAGAGAAGAATTGCAGAACAGATAGAAGAAGAGTAGAATTGCAGAACAGATAGAAGTAAAGAAGAATTGTAGAACAAAGAAGAAGGGGTAAGAAGTGAGACACTTGTATTGTTTGTTATTCAATCATTTATTCTTAATTAGGGAGGTAGGGTGGTGCTAGGGAGGATTATAGTCCTTTTTTATTCATGTTGGTGCTTGAATACTGAAAGTTGGAGCTTTCATCTGGTTGTGGCTAGAAAAACAGGGTGGCAGGGTGGTGCTTGGGAAAACATAGAGTTTTCTGTATACAAGTTGGTTCTTGTATAAGTGGAAGTAGGTTCTTCCATCCAGTTGGTGTTGGAACACTCAGGGAGTTGGTGCTTCCTTCTAGTGGGTGCTAGAGAATCCAGAGAGTTGGTGCTCTCAACAAGTTGGAGCTTGTACAACAGAGGTAGTAGCCTCACTTTGAGTTGGTGCTCAAACATAGATGATGTACATAACTTAAAATACTGCCTATCATTCGAATAAGAAGAGGTTTTCTCCCTTTATGGGTTTCCTCATGAAAATATGTCTTTGTGTATATCTTATGTGTGATTGATGTTCGTTACTCATGTTTTTCATATTTTGTATAATATTAATGGTCACTTGGAAGATATTAAAAATTGTTTGAATAGTCATAAATTGTTTAAGAATAGTGACAACTGATTCATCCCCCCCTCCTCTTAGTTGTCTTAGTATTTTCAAAAATTGGTATTAGAACCGATTCCTTTATTTAAAGGTAGATCTATAAGATTAAACATGACAAGTCATGAAGGGACTTCAACCACTAAGCCTCCTCTCTTTGATGGAACAAATTTTACCTTCTGGAAGATTAGAATGAGAACATGCTTAATGGCCTTAGGTGCTGATGTTTGGGATGTAGTAGAGACTGGATACATAAAGTGTATTGTGCTATATTCCAAGGATGATAAGTTAGAATTTAGCTTTAATGCTAAGGGAATGAATGCTATCTTGAATGGACTTGTAGAAGCTAAGTTTGTAAAGGTGATGCATCTTCAAACTGCCAAAGAAATGTGGGATAAACTTATTAACAGTTATGAAGGAAATGAGAAAGTAAAAGATGTCAAACTTCAAACATATAGATTGAAATTTGAACAACTAAAGATGAATGAAGATGAAACAATCAACAAGTAGTTTTTAAGAGTTGAAGAGCTTGCGAATGCCATGAAGGGTCTTGGTGAGAAAATTGAACAATCTTTTTTAGTTCAGAAGACTTTTAGATCTCTGCTTGATAAATTTAATCCAACATTCTCTGCAATAGAAGAACTAAATGATCTTAAAAATCTGTCCATTGATCAACTCCTAGGAACTCCAACTGCATATGAAATGAGAATTAGCAAAGATAAATCCATTACTAGAGAAGAATCTTTTAAAGAAGTCAAGAATACTGATTCAAAATTAGATGATATTGAGGAAAAATTTGTGAGAAGGTTATAGAAAGGATCAGGAAAATATCAAGGCAAGCTCCCTTTCAAATGTTTTAACTGTGGTAAGATAGGTCATTTTGTATCTAAGTGTCCTGACCAGAAAAAGGATCAAAACTCTGATGATGAAAAGAAATACAAATTTAAGAAATATAGTTAAAAGAAAAGTTTGTGTGCAAACAATGACAACTCCTGAGAAGACATAGATAGTGATTCATCCTGTGAAGACAAAGTGAATGATTTTATTCTTATGTCTATGGGAGATATTGGTGATGAACATTCAGGAGGTGAAATGGATGATGAAGAAGCTGTGGTGGATATGGAAGGTGAATTAATCGACTCTTTGGAAGAAATTGACAGACTCAGATGTAAGAAGAGAAAACAAAAACGGTTGTTGATGCAGTTTAAAATGAATGATAAAAAACTTGATGAAGACTTTGCTCTACTAAAAGTGGAGTTAGAAGAGGCAAAGAAAATAGAAGACATTTTGAAACAAAAATTATGAGAGAAGAAAGCGAGGTGTGAATCCTTAGAAGAAGAGACAGTAAAAACTAGAAAAAAATGGAGAAGTTTAAGGCATTGTGTCACCAAAATCTGTCAAGTATTAAAGCTTGAGAAGAATTAACTTCCATTCTAAATTAGGAAAGGAATCCAAATTTGAAAGATGGCTTGGGCTATGAAGAAGGATCAAGTAGTGATCATCCAAGTAATACAGAACCCATCAAGTTTGTCAAATCTACAATCATTGACAACAACCACTCTGCAGACACAAAGAAATAAAATAAGATAATTAGAGATATAAACAAAGGAGTTCAGACAAGAAGGAAATTAGTTAAAGACATAGAACAATATCAGATTTATTTTCTATCTATGATTGAACCTAATTTTTTTTATGAAGCCAACAACCATGATGATTGGATTAGAGCTATGAATGAAGAGCTTGATCAGATTGAAAAGAACAATACTTGGGAACTTGTTCCTAGACCTGAAGATAAGAATG
>JZKD02S0693352.1:0-15257 GCA_000966675.3 Picea glauca
GCGTAGAATTACCCAAAAATGACTGGCTCCACGCTCTGATCCAACTCTGGCACTCCCAGGCCCAAGAGAAATCTGGTCTCGATTTTGGTGCCCTCTGTACCTGCAATTATGACAAGATTTGTCTCAAAATCCATGCCAGATTGTACAGTACTATCGCGCGCACCTTTGCCCCAGCTCTGGCCGAATAAGAATTTTTAAATAATAAAGGTGGCAGATGTACCAAGCCACATCCCTTGGCGCGTTGGTTAGGGCGGAGTTTTAAAGGCTTTGTACTAACCGGAGGTTCTGGGGTCGAACCCGCCGGACTCCGTTTTTGGTACTGGTTAATATATATATATATATATATATATATATATATCCATTGTTTGAAATTATGCTATGTTTAGTAGCCAGCTAGAAACTCCGCTAACGACTATATATAATTAGTGTGGTCCACCAGATTTGGCAGACCCGCCATTGCTTTTTTTTAAACAAAATCATTCATGAGCCAGCATTGGGCATTCTCGGGATGCCACATGTCACCCCATGATTGGTCCATGTGGCACGTGTTGATACACATTCTCATATGTTGACGTGGCTCACCTTGTCACTATCGTACTGACACGTGGTGCTCCCCGGGTGGTGCCATGTGGTGTCTCATGGGGGTGCCACGTGGCACTTTTCTATTGATCCATATGGACCCCTGAAAAGTCCATTGGTGGGTGAAACGTGGCAGCCTATGGTTATTCCACGTGGAATGATGATGTCACCCTACCACATCAGCTTCTGATGTCAACAGTATGGACGGTGATGTGTCCCCTACTCACTGGTCCTGGTTGACTACAACTTTGACCGCGAATATCTTTCAAACCGTAACTCTGTTTGATGAGAAGTTTGCGTTGTTAGAAATCTTGCAACATGCTCTTCGCGATCATGTCGTTTTCACTGAGTTTGGGAACTTTGAATTTTTTCCCTTTCTCTGTTTGTTGGAGCCATTATGAGTGTTTTGAGATGCCTCTGTGAGTTCTAAGTTATTCTTAGCCTTCTCTAGATCCTTTTTGGATCACTCCTTCACCTATGGTGCATCTATTATATAATGTATCTTGGACACTAGGGCAGTGCTCGACACCAAATCAATGGAGAAATCAATGTCTCTCTTTGGTGGTAGTCATGGGATTTCCCTAAAAACATCTTCAAAATCCCTTACGATTGGATGGTCTTCAATGCTTTCCACTTTATCTATGGCTGCCTCTTCCATATGGGATAAAAAAAAATTACATCCCTTTTGTTGACACTTGAATCTATTAGGACCGAAACGACAACCTCACGAGGACACAAATCCCCCTACATTTTTATAAAGGTGGCACTCCTCTCTATTTTAAGATTTTCTTGGGACTTTAGATTTTTATAATATGGGAATTTGAAGAAGTTCGTCGTGATAATCAAAGAAATGTAAAGATTGCAAGAAATAAAAAAACAAGAAAGAAAAAAATATTTTTTTTTTCAGAGAGTTCCTGAGAAATGACCAGGAATCGCACACCTCGTACACTTGAAAAAGATAGACAAAATTTCCTCACATCCATCATAGTTAAACTAAATATTTTTGCTCACATAAAATAAAAGAAGATGGTATGCATGCATAAGAGAAATTTAATAGAGTAAAAACATGGGGAGCTCAAATGAAGATAACGATAAATCAATCTCAAATACTTTATACTCAAAACTCAGAGTTACAAAGTACAGTCAAAATTGATCTTGAAATAGTTATCTTGGGATTTCTGAAAAACAAAAAATAGAGTCTGCTACAATGCTTTGAAATTTAAATGTGTTTTTCCTTAGGATTGGGATTGGGGCTCCCGCAGACCATAAAGAAAATATGAACAAGAAGTAAGTTGTAGAAGGAGAATGGTGGGCGATGCAGAGTAGCAAGACCTGGAAAGAAGACAGGGATAAGTTATCAGATTTTGGTTAAACCTTTCTAGTCAAAGAAGCAGAGTAATTGGATGAAAGACTGATAAAGAAATCAAAATGTGATCAACGTGAACTTACTATGATGGTCTCTCGTGTCTTCACTTGCTTGTTGTTGTCATTTTATTGTCTTCATTGATGGTTACAGGAACCATCTCAATTGTTTCTTTCCCTTCTTTGGTTAATTTGTCAATTTCCTTGTTGAACCAATCTTCAATATAACTTTTCATTGGTGCGATGTTTATTTCATGTCAGATTTTAATGTTGAATAAATCACCTTCCAAGTCTCTTAAGACAAGGGAAATACCATGTATTTCTTCCTCAATATCTTGATTTTTCATGGAATAATCAACTAGCCAATTGTCTATTTCATCTTCATTATATTCGAGTATGCCATAAAAAAATTCAACTAATAACCCTTTAAATATCTCAACTTGTTCGTCAAATTGTTGCTTTGTTAGGAACATTAAGTTGAGAATTAATTTAGGGTCTTGTACTTTGTTAGTACCTCCTACTAGGTCTATCTCCATGAGTCACTTGAATAGTTCTTTTCTTTTCAGTATGGCTTTGTTGCATGCTTGAACAATATTATTAAATTTTTTAATATTTTCCTTCCAGCAAACATTTAGTTGTTTTATTCGACTTGGGGAAGGCAGATCGTCCTCTCTTCTTCTCAATTTCTTCATGTTAGAGACTCTGATTCCAAATGGTAATACATCATCAGTGTAGAAACCTTCTAGGTTCTTTAGATCATCTTGCAGATATGCATGGAAGGCATGTGCCCTTGACCCAAAATAAACAATATTTTTCAAAACCTCACATGCCTCTATTATTAGTGACATTATTTTCTTAATATTTTTTTGTACATAACTCCTGATTGTTGTGAGTATGATTGAAGATACTTTCAACTTCATGGTGGGTGTGTTTGGTTTGACCATTGACAAAGGACTAGCCAATATTGGAAGAGGCATTACAGAATCCTCCAATTCCCTGATCCTTTCTTTTAGCTTGGCATTTTCAGCTTCCAACCCATCAATGGAATTGTCAAGAACATCACTAGTTGCCTTATGAATTTTAAATATTTGGGATGTCTACATGTCTTTCGGTCAACCTCTTAGCGAGATTTCCCTTTTTTACTTTTCTAATCACCTCTTTCCACAATCAATTTTTTATATTCCTTATCAAACATAGCACTTTGAAAAGTGAAGGATTCATCTTCACTAAAAATATCATTTGCAGAAACTTTGAATAAAACATTTTGGTGAGTTATAGTTTCTGGTTTTTACATCGCGGGAAATATTTTTTCAATATCTGTCTCCAGCTCCATGTCATCCAGAGAAAATATTTGGATGTCATTTTCTATGAGGTTGTCATCTTCCTCTTGTATTAAATTTTTTCTTTTCTTTCTTACAGGCAACTTATGCGAATTCTCAATTTTCCTATAGGGGGGATTGGTCTCTCCTCCATCGCTTTAACTATTGTTGGAGATCTTTCTAACTGGGTGAGTCATTGGAGAATTGCATTGGGATGTGGTAGTTTTGGGAGTAACAACTGGAGACTGGGTGCTCCTTTCAATGGGACCCTTTCCTTTTTGCTTATAAAACTCGTTAGTACTGAGTATTGTTTCTAAGTCACCAACATTGTGTTCAGGAGCACTTTAGGTGTTATCTTCTTCTTCATTTAAGATAGTATGAATGAATGATTTGTTGAATCATATTGACATTATATGTTCCACAAATATTTTGTTAGGATCAAACCCCTTTATTTTTTCAGTGTACTTTAGATTTACTTTGTTGAAGTGATTCACAAACTCATCAATTTTATTTATGTTTCTGAATATGAAATCTCCAAACTTCCATGGCAAGGGGATGAATTGTTTTTTCCTTTTTTCATGGAAAAAGTGTAACCAAAAGTTGTATTTCCTTTCCACTTTTGTAATAAACAATTTTTCAAATACATGGGATGGAAAAAAAGAGGGATTTTCTTTGGAATAGAATATCCTGATGACACTGTGATTTTCCATATGTTCTATCGTTCCCTTTTTCTCCAAGAATTTGTTAGCCTGGTCAGATATCCGGGGGGTATTTTTACCAAAAAACAATCCTTTGAATACTGAGACAAAATCATTGTAAACTTCGTAAAAATACAGAGAAGTCGTGTGTCTCCACAATGCCTGATACCATAAGGTAACTGGATTGATTTCACAGTTCACCCTCTTACTTATAGCCAAGTTTGGAAATTGACAACAATACATTATAGAAAATACCAAATAGGAATCCATAAAGAATTTTTTGTCCCTTTTGTAATGTGATAACTAGGATGAGATTTCGATGGAAATCAATTTTCCCCAGTCAAAGATAGCATGTTCCTTTACTGTAAAATATAAAGAATCATGCGAGAAATGGTAGCAGTGCTTTCCTGGCCTATCAACCTGGTGAACAACCATACAATCTCTCGAAAGGGGTTTTTAAAAGAATCGACCTAGATCTTGGTTATGTCTTCTGGAATAGTCGCAGGATTCTCCAAATATTTAGGAAAGAGGTCAAGGCCATTGTTATGTTTCTTCAGAAAATATTTGCAGTCTTCTCCTTTGAAGGTAAGTGTTGGCTCTAGGAGCTTCAACATCTTGTGAAAGACTTGCTGTGAAAGGGAAATGGAGGAATGATCTTGGAGTTGTATAATTCTTTAGTTCGGCATGTACTTCTCAATGCACTATGCAAGAAGTTATTTAGAATCGAATACCTCAGGAACACATCCTGTGCGAGCAATTCCAGATGCCCATATTATGTCTTTTTGTGCAGGAGGAGAGGAGTAATATGAATATKCTCTGGACCACTGAAAGTTGTGGTCTTCACRACCAAAAACCACAAAACTGTTGTCTAGTTGTTGTTGTCATAGGTTGAAGATAGTATTCTTTCAGYTGGATAATAACTTGAAATGAATTTTTTGAAGAGATGRAAATAATATAACCTTTGGCAAATAGTGATTTAATGCAATTTAATGAGAAATAACCTCGAKCCATTCTCTATTAATGACAATATTTTTGGACCTTGCATTATCATTTATTAGCATTAAACCATACTTAATGAACATTGGGAGAAGCACRAAGATGGCGGGGACGAACTAGAAGAATTTTGAATATTGGAGTTTTTCATGAACCCGCCAACCCACGGTTATGAATGATAAAAAATAAGCTAAGTGTTGAAAAGCAGTCGGTCGGACTTGTATGTAGGAGAAATGAAATACTTAGGGGCTCAAAACCCGCGACAAGTTTGACGGTCATAATGTAGATCACGGACCTTTGTGTGTAAAGTGGAGATCGCAGAACTTGGAAGATGAACGCTTGAATCTGTGAACCCATAAAGTTGAAAAAATGGTTAAGTATATTATAACAAGGAGGTCGGTCGAACTCATATCATAGGAAAATGGATGGGGATGAAGACCCGTGAACCTGCTGATTTTTGAAATGTGACTAAGTATGGTAACTAAAAAGGGATAGAAGAAGGGAAGAAGTTATTTACAGTCGAATACCTCAGGAACACATCCTGCGCGAGCAATTCCATATGCCCATATTATGTCTTTTTGTGCAGGAGGAGAAGAGTAATATGAATATGCTCTGAACCACTGAAAGTTGTGGTCTTCACGACCAAAAATATTTAGAGTGTCACCACAGAACTATTGTCTAGTTGTTGCTACCATAGGTTGAAGAGAGTATTCTTTCAGCTGGATAATAACTTGAAATGAATTTTTTGAAGAGATGGAAATAATATAACCTTTGGAAAATAGTAATTTAATGCAATTTAATGAGAAATAACCTCGAGCCATTCTCTATTAATGACAATATTTTTGGACCTTGCATGATCATTTATTAGCATTAAACCATACTTAATGAACATTGGGAGAAGCACGAAGATGRCGGGGATGAACTAGAAGAATTTTGAATATTGGAGTTTTTCATGAACCCGCCAACCCAGGAACCCGCCAACCCACGGTTATGAATGATMAAAAATAAGCTAAGTGTTGAAAAGCAGTCRGTTGGACTTGTATGTAGGAGAAATGAAATACTTAGGGGCTCGATACCCGTGACAAGTCTGACGGTCATAATGTAGATCACAKACCTTTGGGGGTAAAGTGGAGATCGTGGAACTTGGAAGATGAACGCTTGAATCTGTGAACCCACRAAGTYGCAAAAATGGTTAAGTATATTATAACAAGGAGGTCAGTMAAACTCATGTCATAGGAAAATGGATGGGGATGAAGACCCACRAATCTGCCTACCCGYGAACCCGCCGATTTTTGAAATGCAACTAAGTATGGTAACTAAAAAKRGATAGAAGAAGGGAAGAAAGGAAAAGGGAAACATGGGATAGTATAGAAGAGGGAAAAGAAATGGAAAAGGGAAGTTGGGAGAATAGAAAGGGAAAGGAAATTTCRGAAGMAGGARTTGATCTCAACACCTTCCTAAAACTCTTTTTCAACTAAATAGCTGAAATCTCTCTAATAGTTACATCCCTCGGAATGCCTTGAACCYTGCCTTACTTCCCTTMTTCATCAATACATGTGATTGTCTTGTTGTAACAGTGTAGGAAAACATGATGTTTYTCCAACCAATCCATGTCAATTAGACTGTCATATGAACCCAATGGTATGATGTTTGCATCTACCTTTGTGTTGAGTCCATTCATGTCTATTAGACAATCTTTAACCAACTCATTGATTTTCCTCTTAGCCCCTGTGGCTAACTGAACTAACCAAGATTTATTATGCTTACTCCTTTGAAAGTGAAATATTTCAACATTGTTAGATTTTATGTAACTATGGGTATCTCCAAAATCAATTAAAATTGCTATGGGATAGTTATCAATCTTACCTTCCACCTCAATCACGGGGGATTGATATTATGCTTTCTTGTTGTCCAAGGATGCATAAATCCTTCACATGTTTCATCCCATGTCTTCCATTGTTCCAGCCTCCCGAATGTTGTGGATAGTCCTCATTATTTCTCCTTTGTGAGGGAAGTCCCTATATAAGTGATTTCCCTCACATCCCCAACATTGTATAAGCTACTACCTTTGCCTTTTCCTAAATGAATTTGTAGTATTGTGATCATTTTGGGCTAGCTTCCCTTGTCGATTTTCTTGGGTGTTGTTCTTGAAAAAAGGTGGCTTAAAACCTTTCTTCCTTTGATCCATTTTACCCTTCATCTTATCATTTCAAGATTTTTTGAAAGATTGGCCTTCCTCTTCTTTTCTCATAAAGATTATTTTCTCTCCTTATAGATTCCTCTAAAGTTTTAAGGTTATCATATAGAATCTTGGCGATGTAGAAAGACGGTAACCCACTTAGAAACCTTTGGACTTTTTTTCGTCCTTAATGAATTCCACATACTTCAAAAATTCAAAGAACCTCTTCTCATATTTGTCCATTGCCATGCTTCCCAACTTGAGTTCAAAGAAATCTTTCATCTTCCTTTCATAATAATTCTTGGACAAATATTTCTCTTTGAAATATCCTTTAAACTACCTCCATAATATCATTTTCTCATCAAGGTGCTTGACTTGCTTAAGTTGATCCCACCACATGGTTTTTTTTCCTTGCAAGTGGTAGGTTGTAATTCTAGCTTCTACACAGGAGGGGTAATCATTCAGCGAGAAATATTTCTTCATTTCCAATATGCAGGCCCCGAACTATTCTCCCTTCCTATGCTCACCATTGAAAGCTAGTGGATTTATTTTCCTGAGCTCACCCTTCAAGATTTATGCCTCAGGCCTTTTTTGTTTCCTCCTGATAGTTGAAAAACGTGGGATGCTCCTTGGCCATGAGCTTGCATGATTTCTTCTAGTGGACTATCTTTGAGAATGATGGCACTTTCTCATGCTTCTTGACTACTGGTCATTCCCGTGATCATCCCTTTTTCTTTAGGATTTGGATGTTGAAACTTTCCTAGCACTAGCTTCGTGATTGGTGTTAGAGTCCTTGTTGAATTTCTTATGCAACTTATTCAAGGTATGAAATATCCCTTCCTGAACCTTCATGATCCTTTAATTATCTGCACTTCTCTATGCATGCTTCTCATAGTTATTAGATTATGCATTTCTCTCCTTCCATTAGATTTTGTCTCAGCATTACCCATGCCAACATGAAGACCTATGATCTATTCCTCACGGATGTAAGATCCTTGAGAATATTCCATAAATCGCTTCCTCATATAAGAACCAAAGTCGCTTTCTTGTACCTCTAATTCTGCAATAATTGTGCATGTAATAATTATTGTTAGAACATGTATAGCATAAAACATTTCATCAATTAGAATAAAAGTTATTATTTGTCCCAATTTATGAAGGACACAATGCACCAAATCAAAAGTTAATTCCTTAGATGCATTCCTCTTTGAAACAAATTTCCAATGGTTGTATTCGTGCCTCAATATGAGTTTTGAGTGAAAAGTTACAACATTTACATGCTGCAATTTTCCACTTATTTATTGTTATAAAAAAATCTTTATTACTTTATGATAAACTTTAATACCCAATTCAAAATTATGGGTGTACATATGCATTCTCCTCCTCAAGACCTTTCCAATGACTATTTTTTTTCTCACATCCGATCTCTGAACTGAAAGTTATGGTCCAGAGAATTTTTGACTATTTTTCTCAACTTATCTATGTATGCTACATGTGACTTCTTTCTCTTCCTGCACATTTTTACATACCCAGTTTCCCAATTTGGCTTCATGGATATCTTCTATGGTTCACAAACTTTCTATAGGTTTCTCTTGAGCCCAAAATGGACTTCTGAGCAAGGAGTTATGCCCTCTGGAAGTAGTCTGGTGCCAAAATTTTACCCTTACTATTTTGGTTGTAACTTTCCCATACAAGCTTTGTTTTACGTCTGGGATAGCTCATAGGGTAGATCTCTCTGATTTATTTTATTTAAGTTGTAGATAAATAGTGTACCTTGATATGCTTTGTGCTCGTGGGTTTTAATTTCCTAGGAACATTGTTTAGGGCCTCAAAAATGCCCCGCAAGTTAATGACCTTCAAAAATATGAAAAATTTGGAAAATTTCATATAAAAATGACTATTTTGTTGTTGTAACAACCTTTTAAAAATGAGTCGTTGATCTAAAAGTCGGGTGAGATCTCGACTGTTGATATCCTAAACATTTCCAAAACCCGTTGATCAATTTCCACAGTCGATCGAAAACTTAATATAATCTAAATCGTTGATCTAAGTTCCATCGATGATTGGTAGACTGGAAATTCTCTTTGACAAACCAAACTTGTTTGCGAATCTCCCCAATGCTCTACCATCGATCACTTCTCTTGGAAACCACTTGCAACACATATATGAATTGACTGGCCCGACTGTCAACCATCGGTCATCGATAATGCATGCTCATTGATGAAAAACTTCTCCAATTCAGCTAACCCGACTGTTGACCATCTATAACATCCCCAACCCAACTGAGGAAAATTATGGTGCGGAAAAAATCGAATTAAAATTTCTTCTATCTAATTAATTTCATGTAGCTTCTAGCTACGAATTACAACCAGGCTTAACTATTGTTTGATACCATTAAATTGATGCATCTACAACATGATAAAATAATTCATGAATGAAACTAACAACTCACACATACTAGCATATAAATTCTTATTAAACAAAAGGTTCATGCATAGCAACTTAACTCATAAATGCAAGACAAAAATCATATAAAACATTTATCTTTTAACAATAGTTGTGCAACCAGCTACTTGGGACGGACGTTCCACCCAACCATAGACATGGTGTTCCAAATCTCAATGGAAAATCACCCTCGAGCTGAGGCTAGTAATCCACAAAAGAGGGTGGTATCTCACTATCCACTCACAACTCATAAAACTCACAACCCACTAGTATTCTCCTACAAATATCTCTATTTTCTACTAGCTCTCTTCCTCTCGACCTATCCAACCCAAGGAATGTACCCCTTCATTGATCGTAGTCCCTCGGGTGTCCAATTTGTTTATCAAAGTCTCTTTGGCATGGGTATCCAGGAATCTCTTAGCTGAGAAACTCAATGGAACTCACTACGAGGAAAACTACTAGCAACCAACAATAGGCACTTGTTGTTACAGTGCAACTCACACAAAATTTCACTCGTCGGGCTTGACAACCCGACTCTTTAGTCTTTAGCTATGAATACGCTCCAAAATTCACTCCAACATGATCCAAATTTTCTCTCTGTGGTTGTTCCAACTCCAATCTCTCTCTTTTGTTTTTGCTCTCTACTTGTTATGCATGCAAAAACATTGATTGTCTAAAAACTGTTATAATTTCCCATACAAATTTCTCATTTTGGCTTGCTTACTTGAGTCAGACAGTTCTCCAAGCTGATTGTACTCAGTCCCCATGTTCCCAATAACTGTGGGATTGACTTCTCACACCCACCCTCTTACGTGCATTCAATGATTGGCTTTGGAGACACTCAATCATAAACTAGAGTTTAATACATAATGATAATAAAATTTAGGAATGTGGGTGGAATTAATAGACATGGGTGCTTCCCCTTTGGACCCCTCTTAGACATTATCCTATATTTCCCCCCCTCTTGTGGATTAATTCATCCCCCATATGACACAATATAACTGCGCCTTTTTAAAATTATCCTAGTCCAGTTGTTGGACTTAATGCATATTTCTTCTTCAACTATAGGTTTCATCAACCGGTGACTAGTTATATTAAAGGAATTGTCTTTTTGAAATATATAAAGTCGTTATGGTTAGACTCTTCCTCCTCTACACAGACTCAAAACCGATCTCGATCCCCTTTCTTTGTTTAAGGCATTAATCTTGATCTCTTTGGCCTTAATATCAGCGTAAATCTTATCATCCTCATATTGAACGCTCCAAAATTTTGTTTCAAACCCCTTGATATCATTCCACCAGTAGTTGCTTCCTTTACTCCTCCATTCGGGATTATTCACAAATGAAACGAAAACTGATCTCACAGTGGATAATGATCTCCTTCACTCCTATTTCTCTTGAAGGCCCAACCAATTAAGACTTAGATCAACGCTATGCTCTTGATTGATTCAATAATAACTTATGCATTCATAGGGATGTCAAAGATCAACATAAAACAAAATCATAATCACACTATTTGTACAGAACTATAATGGAAAATCAAATAAGGGAGAATTTTGCACAGTAAAATGGGTCTACAAATTCTATTTGATTAAAACCCTAAATCTCCTTTTTCTATTACCCATAGTAATCATGCCCCGTGTGCTCTCTTTTTTACTCTTATTTGAATTCCTCTCTCTCCTCTCCCTCTTCTTTCACTCTTACATTAGCTCATTTATACAATTACAAAGGAGATTGACTTGAATCCTCAAGGATGGATTCATATCCTCCAACTTAGATAAAATACTAACAAACTCAACTTCTCTAACTTCATGCTAAAATAGGAATTTTGTTACATTACATGGCATTTTTAAGAAAACAAACTTCTCCCTATGTAGACCAATATAGAAACCTATAGACCATATTACAAACTTAGGAAAAATACAATTGTGCATGATGCTCCTGCATCATCTTTTCACAGTCAAATTGTTTTTTAATAGAGTAATAACTTTTTAACAAATTTAACCTCTTCTCTAAAGCATCTGTGTCTATCTGGCCTTCAAATAAATCAATGGAAAAGTTAACATGTACCTTGAAGAGTGTTTCATCTCTAAAATCATCACTTGTTGAAGGTGTCTCTACCATCGTTGGAAATCGCCAAAGGATCAAGATAATTATCCATCATCTCTTTATTATGTCGCATAAGGGTTTCCTTGAGTAAGAACTTGATATGATCTCTTGCTCTATCATCCTTCTTTCTTATTCCATGGGAGATTTCTTGGGCTAGTGAGAGTGGTCTTCCCAAAGCTCAATTAGTTCAATACCCAAATCCATATACCCTAACCTCATCGAGGACATACATGGAGAAATAACACACAAATTGTTCTTATACCATTGATTTGGATTATATAGAGAACGAAATGAAGGGAAATATATATATGGAATCACATAAAGATATTGCAGAGAGCATAGAAAAATTGTGAAACCCAAATTCTATTAATGCATGAAAATAGGGAAAAAAATTGTAAAATGAAAAGCAATACAAATTAGCTAGAATAGCGGTAGTTTATCTTTGAAGAGAGATGTGTCAACTACACTCATTATTAAGAAGACATTACAAGACTGCCTTTTTAAAATAAAATATGAATCCCTAAGAAAAAAAAACCCTGAATATCCAAATCACCAACCCTTAGATATGATGTGGCAAAAGGAATGCAAGCCATGAGGAGGATAGTTGACATGTCAACTTCTTGTGGGCACAACGTTTGCATAAAAAAACCATTTAGGGTGTTTCTTGGATCATTACAAATGTTAATCCATGCTCTATGTTTGGCAGGCCATGGCATCAAAGACTACATTGCTTGTTTCAAGTGCCAAAAACACAAGGGAAATACCTAAAAAATGCATTGAAAGCTCTAAACCTAAAAACTTGTATTAGAACTATGAACACGTGGAACCATTTTAAATCAGTGGAACAAGTGGGTAGCCACCACTATCCACTTGGATAAGAACATCTCTTATTGTGTGTGTGTGTGTGTGTGTGTGTGTGTAAACTAGATAACTTACGATATTAATTATTAAAAGGTGCATCACATAAAGATATGGATTTACATGAAAGGTCCCCTTGAGGCCTATAAATACCAAGGCCATTCATCATTGTAATCATCATCTCTCATATTACACATTCAATATATTATTTTGTCTATATAGATTCTTTTATGTTATCCCATTTATTTTGGATATTCAATTTATGAACTAAGTCGTCCATGTCATATTCAATAAATGAACCTTGTTCATTTCATTTGGTATGAGAACCACTTTCTGATTTGGATTTTCACCACATTAAAAAAAAAAATAGAGTTTCTTTGATGTCTAGGTCTTTGACCACATTTAGGATTTTGGCCATCTAAAAATTCAGAGATCTTGTTGAAGATTATTCTATTGCCATTATTTATAACCATAGAAAGAAGAAGAAAAAGAAAAGAAAATAGTGTACGAAATCAATAATCGGAATATAGGAATTATGTATAGTTCCGCTACAATTGGTGAATTAGTAATTAGAAAATAGGAATTTCATACAGTTTCACTACAATTGGTATTAGACTCGGAAAAAAAAATACATCAAACTTGGTAAATTAATAATTGGAATTTAGGAATTATTGTACAAAATCAATAATCGGAATTTAGGAATTATTGTACAAAATCAATAATCAGAATATAGGAATTATGTACAGTTCTGCTACAATTGGTGAATCAGAGTAATCAAAAAATAGGAATGTCATACAGTTTCACTACAATTGGTATTAGACTCGGTAAAAAAAATATGCCAAACTTGGTAAAAAAATTACTAGGCCATGTAAATTGTTTTTACCAAACCTTTTAAAAATAAATTTTGCCCAACCCAATAAAAATATTTTTACCAAACTTGATTTTTTTTACCAAACTCAATAAAAAATTTAACCAAGCCCAAACATTTCTTTATAAAAATAAAAAGGTTCTCAATTGAGTAAATTAAGAGGTACAATATAAATCTTACTTAAGTTTCCACTAGTCCATGAGATGTAAATGGGTATTTAAAGTTTCTCAAAGAAAACAAAGTGGGGGGGGAGAGATTTTAAAAATGGATTTTATTAAAAATATGGAAGAATTGTTTTTTGTAAAGGACTTTGAATCTCGTGCTTCAGATTATTAATGCTCAAAGGGAGTATTCAAGATAAAAAGATTAAAATCGTTATAGGTGTGAACCATAAGGAAAAGTATATCAATGTCAACTTCACAAATCAATTATTAATTTCAAATCCAAGTATAATAGAAAAGAAAGGAACAATTGGCAATAAATATGAAATTAAAGACTTACAAGTAACAATTGATGGCTATAAATCCATATCCAAATTCAATGTTACACATGTGTTCGATAAAGACAATGATATAATTATTGGTTCAACATGTCTAGAAACACTTGGTACCTTCATCTTAAACATGGAGAATTTTTTTTTATGTTCTAATATAAAAAGAAGAAGATGTCATTGCAAGACATTACAATGAAGCCATGCTCAGAAGTGCCCTCATCATAATACCTTAAAAATATATCTCAAAAATCACCCTTAAGGATAATCAGAAGTTAGTATAAAATGCGGTAGAAAGAAATTGAAAAGGTTATTGCTCATAAAAATGAATAAATTTCTCGCCTTACAAATCATAGTCAAAACTTGATCGCGCAGATTAAGAAGTTAAAAGGTGAAAACAAGTCACAAACAAGAAATGCCAAAGAAACTTACCAAAAATAAATCATTGATTGATAAAGAAACAATGACTGACCCCATTGAAATAAATAATTCATCATATGTCGAAGTATGAATGATGTAAATTCCAAGTGTGTTTGCTAATAGAAATTCAATGATCAACAAAGTGACTCAAGTGTATGAGGAAGACATAATAACGAAAATTAATCCAGAGAACATGACAAGTATGAGAAGGAAAGATCGGATTACAAAGACACCTTATCGACATCCCAACCACTAGAGTCGAGAATTTAACTAATCCGTGTATCAAAATTGTTTGGAAGAAAGATAATATTCAAACAATATTTTGAAGAATATTAATTCTAGTACAATTCGGTCTCAAAGTAGAAGTCGTCTTAGGAATCACAATACAATAGGTCATTTCTAAGAACCCTATAAATGTGTAGTCCCAAATAAGATTGAATTAGGGTGGTTAGACCCTTTCATCATTCAACAATTATGCTCAACACTTACAAGATCATATTGCCTTGTATCGCCAACCATCACATCTTTAAAGAATAGAGAACTATAAGAAGCCATTACAAGTCAAAACAAGAGATAAAACTTTTACATTAATATGCTTTGAGGACAAGGCATTTCTAAAAGGGAAGGAAATGTTATGTATATAAAAATAAAATTCATAAATATATATACCTAAACTAGAGAACTTAGGATATTAACTATCAAAAGGTGCATCACACAAAGACATGGATTTATGTGAAAGGTCACCTTAAGGCCTATAAATACCAAGGCCATTCATCATTGTAATCGTCATCTCTCATATTATGCATTCAATATATTATTTAATCCATATGGATTCTATTAAGTTATCTCATTTATTTTGGATATTCAATTTATGAACCAAGTTGCTCATGTCACATTCAGGAAATGAACTTTGTTTATTTCACTTCCCATATAAATAT